>JFGX01000395.1:0-24047 GCA_000729855.1 Epichloe aotearoae | reverse complement strand
TATATAATAACTTACCTTTTTAAGAGATTTTTTATATAATTTACTTATTTACTTACTCTTTATAAGTTATTATATTTATATACTATATATAGAATATATACTATAAATATAACCTATAATATTATTTTTATATATATTTATTATATTTATTTTAGTATTTATAATCTTAATACTAAATAAAAGGCTTATATATAATTAGTATAGGATAATTAAATAGGACTTATATATTTATTACCTTTCTCTTTTAGTACTTAGTAATTATAAGGTATTATAGTTATTTATAAATATAATTAGTATATACTATATATATATAAAAAAGCTAGATATTACTTATTATTAAAAAATATATAGAAAATATATTTTTTTATAAGAACTATATAAAGTAATTAGTAAATTAAGATATTAAATAAATATAATAACTATATATAAAGTAAGAAAATTATAAGGTTAAATACTAAGTATACTAAAATAAGAGTAATAATAAATAAGAAAGAAAAAAAAGAAAAAGCTTTTAATAATAAGTATATAGTATATATAAGGTAAGTATATATAACTAAAAAAAAATTAATTAGCTAATAATTATACTTTATAATAGTATATATAAAGTATATATAAAAAAAAATTATATATCTAATAATTCACACTTTATAATAGTATATATATTATATATATAAGGTATATACTATTCTACTAGTTATAAGGCTCCACCCTAGATATAAGATTAACTTTGTTAGAGCCGAGATTTACTATGTGCCCACTATCACGCCACCTCCACCGCAGCTGTCAACACTTGGCCATTATTGCCATCTTGCATCTCTTCTTCCTCATCGTCACCATGGTCCCTCGGAAGCTGTACACACAAAACTTCAACTTCACTCTGTTTGAGTGCAAGTCTTTCAGTGTAGAAGCTCCATCTGCCGCTCCAATCGTGTCTGGTTCAAACCCTACCTCTACTGCCCGCGTCCCATGCGGAGTTGGCGAGGTTTATGGCTGAGAATCCTGAAATGCCCATGGTGAATTTCATGAAGCCTTATCGCGAGTACGAAGCTCATTTGAGAGAGGTCTACGCTCAGGACCGTCAGGATCCCACTCTCGAAGACCCCTATTTGAACGTGGTTCCTCTTTTCACGGATGATACTGCTGAAAATACCACTGGGGCACGAGACTTATCTGTCGAGTCGGAAGAAGATATGTCTCGATACATCATGCCTCTTCCCGAGGACAAGCGGAGAACACACCGCTCCCCAACCACGGTGGTCTATTTGTCCGAGTTTCAGAACAGCTTCAACATGTTTTTCGAGTCCTCACTGGTAGAGGTTGACTGGATCAACTTCATTGCAGCTAACTCGTCTTTTGTGAATTAACAAAAGCTGCGAGAATTATCGTCATGAGAAATTTTGTTCTGCCTCTAACGTGGACTTGTTTCTTTACGGCTTAACCCACGAACAAGCAATTGACAAAATCAAGCAGATCGAACGGGTAGTCAAAGATGCTCTACTCAATGTGGTCATTGTCGTTCGTACCAAATACGTCATTACCATTGCCAGTCAGTATCCTGTTCGCCATATCCAGGTTCGTTTTTATCCCCCACCCCTCCCAACAGTAGTTATATGATCATGGCTCATTTAAAAATGGTGAAATATAGTTTTGCGGGCTTACAAATTTGTAAGCGAAATCCTCACTGGCTTCGATATTGATGCTGCCGGTGGAGCCTATGATGGAAAACAAGTCTACGTCACACCTAGAGCACTAGGAAGCTTCATTGCCCAGATTAAACACGTTGATCTCCCTCGTCGTAGCCCTTCTTATGAAAATCGTCTTCCAAATACTCACGTCGAAATTTTGAAGTATATTGGCCCGAGCTGGACTGCACCAAGGTTGACTCAACAATCTTAGAAAGAAGCTTCCAGAGAACACTGGGTCTGGCCAGAATTTTGGTCCTCGAGCGCCTACCCACAAATCATGCCCGAGAGACATATCTCAATAAACGACGAACTGAGCGTGGGAGACCAGCTCGACGTCGATCCTTTATGTCAACGCGAGGCAATGTCAAGGATCCTCACGAATATGAGTTAGCTGATTGGCTTTCAGAGGAGGACGCCAATAACTATCATACTTTTACGATCCCTTGCGGTGAGAAGTTCAACGCCAATCGCATTGAGAAGCTATGCTACACCAGTGACCTGCTTCCTGATTACTGAATGGAATCAACCCACGAGTCGCGAAGATTATCTTCATTGTCATCTAGCAATTTTCAGACGCGTTGAGAATGTCGCTGAAGACTGTTGCGGCAATTGACCGACAGCCGTCACTCCCGAAGAGCTTGGGATTGCCAAGAAGGAAGCTGAGATCTACATTTCTAGCAAAGTATCTTGTCTTATTGACAACCCAGGCCGACAACACATCGGTTCCTTCAACCCTCTTACTGAGCATGATTGGACTGATATAGCGTATGTCGGAAATACCGCTCGACTTTGCTAGTCTATCATTGATTCCGAGATTGACCGTGTAATTGACTGGCTTTCCCAGGAGCAAACGATGATGGAGTAATGACCTTGGATGAAGGATCTGATGGTGAACTCATTGATGACGCCGAAAAAACTGGAGTGGAAGCCACGTCGCTTGCCACCGAATCTGTCATTAATGTTTTGAAGAAGACAAGTGCTGGTCAAGGTGTAGACGATCTTGAGTTGGCAGAGCCTGAAGATGAGCCAAATTATAATCAGATCGGTGCACTTGCTTGGGATACGCCTTGCTCTCCGTTACATATGGCCATTGTTCTCGGTCTCCCTAAAGATAAAGGCTATTTCAAGAAGAGATGGATACGTCGAACTATATGTTTCTTATATATTCCCATCCTCTTATATTCTGGTTGCAGACACTTGTCTTGATGATCCAGCATGGAAGCTTCTGGGCCGGCAATTTGGGTCGGTTGAAGGACCTCACACACCAAGCCTGGGGTACTGATGACGAACAGGCTCCTTTGGAGATTGTCATCTCTGATAATTTCAACGATTTTCCGTTCTCGATTGCCTTCTTGCAGGGACGATTTGACGTTGCTCGGGCCATTCTCCAAATTGTAAACGCTCAGTGGTCTGCTCCAGACAAAGACGAAGTCCGCCACAGAATGAAGCAAGAAAGTCAAGATGACGACTCTGAATGCTGCAGCGATGAAGACGCTTTCGATGATTCTACTAACGAGCCACAGATTGAGTCTCAGGTTGTTGATAAGACCTTCACCATCGATAATGTTGATCAGATCTCGATGCAGGGAAAGTCACATGCCACGCCGGTAGAACTCATTCGAACCGCCATCGCCAGAATTCTCATATATGCCGATACAGACCAATCAACTCGAAACCTGAAGGGAGAGGATATCATTCACGCCTGTCTTTCCGGGCTACCCAACGCCGCTCGGCTCAAACCCATGCTGGATCTGTTTGACAACAGACCTCGAAGTCATCTTTTCACGCAACGTAAGACTTATATTACAAAAATCGCACCACACCGCTTCAGACATGGATCCGCCAGGCTTCTGGTCTAAGGCCTACAGGTGAAGCAGAGACCAGCTACCGCTACCACTATTACAATGACTACACCGAGAATCAGCAGACGTACGACGACGAGAGGGACGTTGTCGAGACACTTCGACTCATTCTCGACTAATCCAGGCCAGGGGCACAGAACTAGATTTGCTCAATGGAGCCGGCGAGACTTGTCTCCATACAGCAGTCAAGAAGGACATGCTCTCCATTGTCAAGGTGCTCGTTGATTACAACCCCCAGCAAGTGTATCGCGAAAATGCCGTTGGCCATACACCCGCCGAACTTGCCCACAATGGTTTGATCAACGAACTCTCCGCGCAACCTGGACGGCCCGAGACCAACAAGCGTGAACAAATTTTCCCAAGTTGTACAAAAGAGTACAAATGAATATCGAGATCAGGCCGCTCTAAATGGTAAAGCCGACAGGCTCAGGACAGACATCGCGGATCTGGGCCTTAGTATAGAGCACACTGCCAAGGACCTCGTTCTCGTCCTTCGAGCAATGGGCATTGGCGAAGCAAGAACTTACCAACTACCAAATTCGAAGCCGTCGTTTCGGACGTCATGGCCACAGCGATGCGGAAGCAGACTGGGAATCGGCGACTCGTGAGCCTCAATGAAGCCAATAACGTGGCTGGACGATTTGGGTGACACTGGCTCGCAATACTTTGGAGTCGAGCGCTCGTCGCAATGAGGATGATAAGGTTGTCTCGAAGGATGGAAAGAAGGATGAGAAGGTCGACTTTGTGACAATAGGGCTGGACATTCGATTGGGAAGTGCTTGGCCTGAGCCCAAAAAGGGAACTGAGAAGAGCGATGGTGATGGCGATAGCGATAGCGATGAAGTATAAGCAGAAAAGAGCCATTTTTCTGGTTACCATGTCTAGATTTGCTTTTTGTGAAATCTACTTCAGCAGGAGATTGTACCATAAAGACTCTTGTGTGCAGTATGAATTGGTAAAGTGTTCCTTGCTGTAATGCAATGTGATTTTGTTTTCAAGGTGTAGACTGGGGAACCTCAACCGTGAGATAGCAAGTTGAGTAAATTCTGCATACACGTATCAAGTTGTCATCATCCCTCACTATTGAAAAAAAAAAAGTATTCATTGGCAAACGCCTACAGCTACATTTACGACACGATGACGGCAGCCTTGGGGGCTCCGTCTCCCCAAAGCCCGACCACAGCCATAGCAAACCCAAGAGCGGCAAGTCCCGTGCGAGCAAGATAACCTCTCGAGAGTGCTTCAACGTGGGCCCCTACATCCTCGCCATTTACATCTTCAATCTCTTCCTCGCTCGCTGCTTCGCTGTGCACATCTCCCAGCACCTCATAGCTAGCTTCCATTCGGGCGCGGGGGGAAGGCTTCTTGACTTGGTGGGTGGCGGCAGAACGGGGCGCAGGCTGTGGCAGAAGACGAGGCACAACCGTCGACAACACGGCAAGCACAGAGGTATAGAGGAGGTACGGGTGACGAGCACGGCGAGGCGACAGGATGAATGAGAGGAAGAGCGGTGCGGAGGCCAGAGATGTCAGCGTGAGGAGGGGCGTTTCCAAGCTCGCCGTGAGAGAGGCAATGGCCTGAGAGGCCGATGTCGAGGAAGGTAGACGGAGAAGTGATGGGAGGGCGAGGTTGGAAACAGTGTAGGAGACACCCTGTTCGCAGTGGTTTGGTTAGCAAAGTGGTTCTTTCATGACATTGTTCTGTCGGCAGAGTACGTTGCAGTTGCTGGCCAAGTTTTTCCGAGACTGGTCTGCAGGCGCTCCCTCGGAAACGATGATGAGGGTTCGAGGCGCTCGTCTCTGTATCCTGTGCTGTGCCTCACGGGGCTCATTCCTGGTAACTAAGGGAAAGCAAAGAGAAAAGGCGAGCGTACCGTCAGCAGACCCAACGAAACGGTCCCCACGAACTTGAGGACCGAGACTGCCCTTGCGCCCGCGCAAACCATGATGTCTCTTGTGAAATCGTCGGTGTATGATAATGTTGTTGCAACTCTTATGCCGATGGAGATGATTTGTTTGTAGAAAAAGTGACGAACTAGATGGAGGGAGGATTGGGAAGGGCTGAGAAAGCGTCGCCAAGAGGGGTTGCTTTTCTGGAAAGTGAGGAGTCCTGATCCTCTGGGGGCGAGCCGATGATGATGCGTTGCGTTCGCTACCCAACTTGCAAGCACGCAGATGCTCGTGCCTTACTTAATACGTCAAGGAGGGCCAACGATTCGCCCGCCGCCTGATTGGTCAAAGAAAAGCCTTTTTCCTTTCGTGCCGAACAATATTCTTCCTCTCCCTTCTCCAACAAAGCATGTCAACAAACGTAAGTATACCGCTGCCTACCCTTTTCCGCCCTCGCATTCACAGAGCACCAAAAAAAAAGGGAAATTCACTCCCTTTTCTTCTGTTCTTTCCGCACCTCACAATCTCAAAATGATGAATTATCGTGTTTTACAACCCTCCAAATAATCTTAGGAAGAGCCGTCTTAGACACCTCCCGGATCAGATGGCCTTCTTTTTATTTTTCCTTGAAGGCAGGACGATCCCTTGGCTTGCGTCCAGCTTGCATTCCCAATGATGAGTATTTGATCCCGCCACTACTCCAAACTGGTGTCTTTCATCAATGCATCGCCATGTGTGTTGAGGAGTGCTGGGGTGTGTGAGGATCCTCGTATGTTGGGACGGCTGGATGCGGGTGGGGGGAGTGGTGCTTATAACTTGGGTTTCTGAAAGAGATTTGATTTTATTTTTCGTTCCGACTGAGCCTTGCTGTCTCAGTGAAATCCTCATCAGGAAGTTCTATGCTAACGATTATGTCTTTGAAGGGGCAGGTTCTTGATGACTATATACGACACCGACGACCTTCATCCGGGGTTTTCTGCTCGTGAATGAATGTGCGATGCAACGATGCGTCAAAAGAGATAGGGCAATGCCTTTTTTTTGGAGATTATTGACAACTCACTGGAATTCTCGATGTGACTGACCTTGATTCTTGTTACCGGCTAGATTAAGCCCGAGGAAACTTTCGATCAACGATACGACTTGGGGGCTGTTCCAGCGTGATTTGGCTTTATACGGCTTTCCTTAGAGTTTTCGTTATTAGTGAAACTCATTGTTGTTGAAAACTTGCAAGAGAAATTCTGTATTCATCAAAGACGTGTTTCACGCTGGCTCAGACCGCTGTGAAATAACCTCTGGATGTTGCATTAATATGTATCCTGCTTTTTTTTTCTGTCACGAACCATGACTCTTCTGCGTTTGCAAAGCTCGCGTCAACGCAGTCGTAAAATCTATCGCCAACCTTGTTATTGATTTTTTTTTCATCAAGGATTTTGGTCAACTCATCGGATTTCTACTGATATTTATATTCGTGCTCAGGGTTGCTGGCTATACCTAGCCAGGGGGGCCTTGTCATTCGTGTTGTAATGATACGGAAAGAAGAATGAAAAATGCAATACCTGTTCTGCTTATTATGACGCTTCACGTAAACCTGTGAGAACGCATCCATTTGACATATTTAGAGGTTCCTGTACTTGGACGGTAGGGCCTTTGGCATGGTCAGCAGGCAATGCCTAAATCCATCATAGGATGTAACATGGTCAAATTATGTAACAGTAGAGGCAGTGACGAATCTTCTGACAGGACCATGCCGGCCAGAGAGGAAAGGTAGTCAGTCGTCCGAGTAAGTACGTCCTTTATCTGTCACAAGTTTTCCACCCGTGTAACAAACAAGTCGGCTGTTTTCTCGTGCCCTGCAGAAACTAAGAAAGCTATTGTAAATGCTGATGACCATAAACAGCTGAGCAAAAATACAGGCTTCCGT
This sequence comes from Epichloe aotearoae, assembly GCA_000729855.1. Taxonomy (NCBI): domain Eukaryota; kingdom Fungi; phylum Ascomycota; class Sordariomycetes; order Hypocreales; family Clavicipitaceae; genus Epichloe; species Epichloe aotearoae. Next base: position 16,690 of record JFGX01000395.1, on the reverse strand, counting down.
CATACCCGAAATCCGTTTGCGCCGTGCAACACGCCATACCATTTGCGGTTCCGATGAACTCCTGAGAATGAAGAGCATCCGCTCATGCATCAGCAACGACAGGCTCACCCATCACTATCGCTGTCCAACACCTGTCGTCTTCCACGAGCAGCACGTTGTGTAGTTACGTCGTCCGAGTCCGAGCCGGACAAAGCATCTGTGCCAGGGGGCTTGGAACCTTTCCCACCTATCAGTGTGTCCAGGTCAGGGATGTCGTCGCTCTCCTGGGTAGCCGAGAAGCGTGTGGGGACGTAGAATGGCTGTTTGGCCGCTGCCTTTGGTGTGGGTTGTGTCGATGCTGTTGTTGGTGATGTTGCCTGCGAATCAGGCATGCTCGACGTCGCTTGGTTGTCTGCTACCACGAAATCCAGCAGATCTGCGCCGTCGTCAGAGCCGCTACTCTCCATGAGGTCGCTCTCTCGCTCGCAATCGTCTCCTAATTCGTCGCTGTTGATGCCGCTTCTTGCTTTCGCTTTTGACTTCTTTCGCTTGGCTTTTGCCTTTTTGGGCTGATGGACAGGCACTTGGGCTCGCGTTGCTGGAGAACCCTCGTCATGAGAACTGGCGTTTGCTTCGTCTGGCTCCGAGACTGCTTGGCTTGAGGTCTTTCTTCTTCTTTTGGTTTGGGGTCCTGCTGGTGCAGATGGCGTGTTGCCCCTCTTCCTCGAGCCAGAGTCAGGCTCTTCGTCGACTTCTGACTCTTCTCCGTCGGATTCAAGAAATGGTTTGACGGGTATGTCTCTGAAGGAGTCAGAGTCGGGAGAATCGCGCCGTCTAGCCAATTGGCTTGGTTCATTGGCAATTTTCGCCAAAAGCTTCACGATGCGCTTGGTCTGGGTGCCGTGTTTCAGATCAACCACTGGCCGGAGCTGTCTCTGCAGAATCGGATATGCAGCCATACTGGGCATGTCCGTTTCCTCGACCACACTATGGTTAAATGGCAGGTCGCGATATGTTCGGTCGAGCTCTTTAAGCTCGTCGCTAGACAGAATTACCCTTTCCAAGTCTGGAATATCCTCGACATCATCGAGTTCAGGATTTCGAGCCCGTTTCGATTGCTTAGACTTGGCGCCACCACTGTTTATGTAGTGAGATAACGTTTGGAATCCAGTTTCGACTCCGTCTGGCATGTGGAACTTCTTGGGGGGCTTCTTTTTCCCCGCGCCAGCGCGACGTTTCTTAGGTTCCGGCAAAGATGGATTTTGTGTGTTTTCAATGGGTATTTCGACATGTCGTTTGTCCACCTCGGGTCGGATTTCCCTGGGAACGATTCTGCTTGACAGGTCGAATCGAAAGTTGAAACGACTCCCCTCACAGATGAGCTTTTGCATCTTTTCGTAGTTGTCTTTGGACTTGGCAAATTGGTCTTCCTCTTTGCCTCTCATCAGCAGTAAAACAATGTTTCCCGCTCTTTTACGGCCCGTTCGGCCCATTCTCTGTAGCATTCGGATCGGTGAGGCGGACGAATCGTAACAGACAATCAGGTCCACTTGCCCGATGTCCAACCCTTCTTCACCAATAGACGTAGCTACCAAGATATTGAATTCTCCCTTCTTGAACCTGTCGATGATTTGAATCTGTTGCGCCTGTTTCATTCCCTCACCTCGCTTGCCGTCAGCTTGGCCTACAAAGACACTAGCCTTGAGGAGCGGCTGATGCTTGTTGAGCTCTCGAACAATATCCTCAGCTGAATCGCGATACTCGCTGAAGACAATCACACGCGTGGCTGAACCTTCTGGCTGGTCCATGAAGTGGTTCAGGACACAGTCTGCCAGTGCAGTGAGCTTCGGGTGTCCCACAAAACCATCTGTTCTGAGCCATCTTGAGATTTTGTCCATCATTTCTCGAAAACTGTTGTGCTCAATGAGTTGGCGCTTATACTTCGATCCCTTCTCGCCTCTTCCTTCCTGTTCGCTCCGGAAATCGACCATGTTGTCGTAGAAAGGCTTGATCCCGTGAAAGTTGAGCAGCTTGATAGAATGCGCAAGACTAGTGAGGACACTAAAGATGGCTCTCATCATGAATTGAACACCTTGGTTCGCATGCCGTCCTCTTGTTCCAAACCAATCTTTTTGTGCTTGCATCAAACCATATGTTGTCATGGCCATGGGGTTTCGGCCATAGTAAATGTTCTGAGAACTGAGCTTATCCATCAGAGGCTTCAATGCTTGTGTGAATAACTCGCTGATGAGATTCATCTCATCTGAGGGATCTAGGACTACTTGTTTAATGTTTCTGTCGTGAACGTATTGTCGAATGTCGAGAGACTCCTCAGTTCTTATCTCACAGTGTGATATGCCCAGATTGTCGATGACCTCCTGTACAGTCTCTATTTTTGACCCAGGGGTAGCGGTCAGTGCCAACACGCGGAAGCTCTTGGAGAATCGCCTGATGAGTTTGGTCACTTTTGCGTAAGCATACTCCCCCACGCCCCGGTGTGCCTCGTCGACAACTAAGAGCGCAATGCTTTTGGGGTCTGCGTAACCATGTGATAAGTCGTTGAGGAGAGTTTGAGGCGTCATGAAGAAGACGCGCTTCGTCTCCCACTCGTCGACTCGCAGTGCCGGTTGAATATTTCCAGTTAGTAGCGTTGTGTCAGAACGAGGGATGCCAACAATGTTGTAGCATGCATCGACTTGTTGAGCAACCAAAGGTTTGGTCGGAGCCACAAACACAATCTTTGCTGATTTCGTCCATCGGTAAAAATTAAGCATGACTGTTGCAGCAATGAATGTCTTTCCCAGACCGGTGGGCAACGCGACCAATGTGTTGTTGAACAGGCTGCTCTTGACAATGCTGAACTGATAATCACGTATGGCGCCTAGATTCATTGGATACACCCATGTTTGCATCGCTTGCTTGTCCATATCATGATGGCTGGCCTCCTCTCTCGGCACATCCGCTCTATACACCCTTTGGTTGGGCAGTTGTGTTAGGGACGGTGTGTTCTCCTCGGCCACGGTGCCCCAAAGAGTCGTCTGACGAAAGCTAGCGGAGTTGGTTCTAGTAAGGCTGTCTTGATGCCTCGGGCCATTCGTTGTGTCTCTAGACGCTCCCGCCGTCACAGCAACAGGGGCGCTCTCTGGTTCTGGCGATGAGAAGGCATCAGAGGGCAAATCTTCAAGAACATCTGCCGCCGCCGCCAGCGAATGTGGTCTCCTCTTGGTTTGGGGTTCGCAAACAACTGTGTTTGACGATGATTGTGCTCTGCTAGACGATGAGATTTGGTTCAGGGCCTCACATATATCTTCATCTGCAATGTCATCGCCGAAGTCATCGTCATCCATGGCAGACACGAAGCGCGGGCTGGATTGACAGTTTGTGTTTCGCTTTTCGTTTCCGTGGGGATGTGTTTTCGGGAGACGGACACTATGATCCAATCATGGTGGTGACGTTGTTTGTGTTGGTTCGTCTGCTCTCACTCTGATGTGCCACCCTCACCAGCTCGAATGAGGGGCCGCTTTCAATTGCTTTTACGCGCTTCGTGTTGCTCCACGAGGACTGGGCGCGAAAAAGATGCCGTATCACGTGATTCTTGCTTCACCTCTGTCTAGGAGCCATATCATGTGAAGTGTTCGTATTTGAGATACAAATATCTGCCTTTGACCACCTGTACACTGAGTATACTGTTACATGACGCTGACTCTGCATTTTTGCGCAGCTTTAATCAAGCTGTTCAGGCTGTTCAGTTGAAACAAAGGTTCGAAACCCTCAACTTGCGTTTGCACCAGAGTAGTCCGTAATCTGAGCTGATACGGTGTATGTACCTGCTGCCTGGTCCTTCGCCAAGCCAGGCCGCAGGCGTCAGCCCGTTAGTCAGAAAAGTGGGCCTGCTTGGACGTCAACTTGCAAACCTTCCTTCAACCTTGCAACGACACACTCTTTCACTCAAACAATATTTTCTCTCTTTGAACCATCAATCGCAACTTTCAACGCAGCCATCGCCGATCAGGCCCGTTCGTACGCTCCTATTTGAAGAGGGAAGCTCGTTCAGTAGGCCACAGCGAGAGCTGGCGACTCGCTCACAGTGGGGGTGAAAAACCATCAACATCTCTTCGAGCGGATTGCGTCTGGTCCCATTCTTGTCATCCTTCGATTCGCCCTGCTCCCCGAATCACACTCCCTAGTCCTACAGAAACTTTCAAAACTGGGATTTCTTTCTTCCAGTGGTCTTGTCAATATCCCAAATTTGAGATACTTCATCTCCCAAGTCTACATCAATAACAACGCATACAAAAAATTCCCTTGGCCAGGCAGTTATCGAGACGCGCCTCCACCCACGATAACGAAGACGATTCAAAAGAGAAAAAAACCCTCATCCACAGACTTCTACGTTTCAAAGTAGTTGATCGTCTCCTGTGCCGAGAAGACGCGCGCGTCACTTGACAAGCCACCCTCCACTACCGACTTTATCATGGCACCCCAAGGCCCCCGTGCTTCTGCTCCCCAGCGGGCGAATAGAGGAGCCACATCGGGAGCCAAGACTACCACAAGAGGAGGTATACAAAAGAAGAGGGCAGGTGCGACCAGGACTGATTTAGATGGCGACCTTGACATGGACGCTGTCGGCAAGCGAGCCGCAAAAGTTGCAGCCAGCGAGGCAAGAGGATCCAGATCAAATTCCGCAAGGGCTGGTCCTGGCAAGAATCCACGAGGAGTTTCGACAGCAGCACACACAGTTTTGAAACATTTGAAGGGGAACAACTCTTCCAGCTTAGCCTCCCGTGTTTCGGCAGCCAACTCTGGACGAACTACCCGAGCTAGGGGCAATCTATCCTTTCTGCGCGTCCACGGACTGAAGCAGAGCAAAGCAGTCAGCAACCAGGATGGTGGACTCAGTGACTTGCTGGCTTTCTTGGAAAGGAAAGCCACATCGTTTAGATCTTCAACTGCTAAACAACCCCGACCAGTCATGATCAAGAAGGTATGTCGATCATTAACGCAAAATCCACGACGCCGGCGCCATAGTATTACGAACACGTCGAAGTGTTTGCACATCTGCAGCATCGACAATATGAACCTCCGCTGAGAAGCTCATGTCACCTGAGATACGTTTTATATATCGCCCTGGTTATGGATATCTTTGAACTTTCCATTATCTACTCGCTAACATTACACAGTCACATATGGTGGGTGATTACGTTTTCATAGGGGTCCTCAAGGAAGACGCAGACGACATCATCAAACTTAACACATTCGTCTTCGCCGGAGCTCAACTGGAAATTGTTGAGTCTGACGAGGATCTGGCTTACCAAACCAAGGCAACTGAATCCAAAGAAACCCAAGAACTTCGGGCCAAGTTGCAATTCATTCTAAGCCAGCGTTATCTCGGCGCGAACAAGCTCTTGAAACTTGATGCGCTTGCTTCCGATGCCGAACTCGTGAATCTAGGCATGTTTGAGAATCGAGAGCGAGCCTTGAAGACTTTCAAAGGATTGATGGCGATTTGTGACGGCCTGTTCAAAACTGCCACGGAGAAGCGAGAGGCCATAGAGAGCATCAGCCTAGCCAGCAATAGCATCGACGATGTTACTCAAGTTGAATCAGTCGCCACAACATTCCCAGAGTTGAAGAACCTTGACATGGGCGGGAATCAAATAGCCAACATGCAAGCCCTGGAAAAATGGAGGGGCAAGTTCAAGTTCCTGGAAACCATTTACATGACGGGAAACCCTATTGAGATTGCGGAACCGAACTACACAGCAGCACTTCTCCAGTGGTTTCCGAAGTTGCAAGACGTCAACGGCACTCAGTTGCGAACTCCTCAGCAGATTGCAGAGCAAGAGGCTGCTTCGAAGCCAAAACCCATACCTCAAAGCGGGCCGGACTTCCGTGATGTCAACGGAATCGGGGAAAATTTTCTCTTGGAATACTTCACTGCTTATGACAGTGATCGACAAGGCTTGGCGTCGAGGCTTTACGACGACGGTAGCCAATTCTCGTTGGCGGTTGACACTCGGTCAGTTAGGGACACGGACGCTCCGGCCCCAATGCCTTGGGCTGCATATCTCAAATTTTCTCGAAATCTTGTCAAGATAACACACCAACCCGCCCGCGTGCAGCGATTGTTCAAGGGGGCAAACATGATTCAGGAACTATGGAAGGGCCTTCCGCCTACCAAACATCCCAACATCAAGGACGATCTCAGCAAATACATCATGGACTGCCATCCTCTTCCTGGCCTTGCCGATCCTACCGGCCAAAACCCTATGGGCGTGGATGGCCTAATAATCTCGGTGCATGGAGAGTTTGATGAATACGATCAAAAAACTGCGGGAGTGGGGAAGCGAAGCTTCTCTCGCACATTTGTTCTAGGTCCCGGTCAGCCTGGAAAGGGCCCTGTCAGGGTTGTCAGTGATCTGCTGTCACTGAGGGCGTTCAGTGCATTGCCGAATGTCTTTGTTGCACCGAATCAAGCCCCAGCCGATGCCAATGCCAATGCTGAGCACCAAGCAATGATTGCCGAACTTTGCAAGCAAACAGGTATGGTACCACCGTATTCAGAGATGTGCCTGTCTCAGGTTGGATGGGAATTCGACAAGGCTTTGGTGATTTTCAGTGAGAAGAAGGTTGGTGCTAGTACATTCCTGTATGACGAAATGCAACAAGAAGCGGATGCTGACCATGATACCGTAGGCACAATTACCTCCGGAGGCGTTCGCAGCACCGCTGCAGTAGGTGGGAGGAAATGCGCGTACTCCGTAGGGGCCAGTCAAGGGCATTTGCCTGTATTGTACGGACTGTGTTCCGTGTAGAGGCGGGGTGGGGAGGAGGTTTCGATACAACAATTCAATACGATATGGGAACACGGCCATGTGGAGGGCCAACGAGTCTCAGCATACTATTCGGAGTTTGGTGCTTGGGCAAGCGTACGGGGGCATGGGAAGGAAACTGTAGAATTTGACCGTACAAAGTTATGTGTATGTGCACAAGTCGCACAATTGAAAGTCAGATTATTGGCTCATTCACCTGGCACACCAATACGCACGACGTAAACCCGAGTGTTGTGTAGCCGTAAAGGTCAGAGCTGGCTGGGTGTTTGTTGAGGAAGATGGCAGCATAGGGTAGCCAGATGGATGGACTTGATTCCCGAGGAAAGAAGAGGAGACATTTAGACAGATTACACAAGAATGCCAAGGCACTTTAACGTATAGTTCATACCATGCATGACTTTTAGCTGGCCCCCAACATTCTGCATCACGCGGGCAGAAAGGCTCCGAGCGCAAATGGTTCGATATCACTTCGTTTACAGAAGCCGTCAAATGTCAAAGTGTTCTTCTATGTAATAATCCGTATGTGCGCGGCCATCTGTGCAACACTCGGTATTGTGGGGAAGGCCACCTTCTCGTCGGGGCTCGGATTGCCATGCACCAATCACGTCTTCAAGCAGACCTCCCCTCCCTCCCGAACTTTGAACGCACTGCCGCGCGCTTTGGCAAGCGTGTTGCGCGTGACGAGAAAATCGACCTGTTCTTGACTTACAATCCACCCCATCCATGCATGGGGTGGCATACTGCCATCATTTGGAGTGAATCATCGTTCCCAGCGACGCTGACAAGTCGATTGAAGGGAGTAGCTACACCTTTTCCCCACAAAACACTGTGGTACTCTGCAAAAACGAAATGGAGAGAAGCCATGTCGAGCTACCGGATAATACCATCCCTTGGAAACTTGGCGAAGCGCCTATGTAAAGAACCATCGCCCTCGTTGTCACCTTCTTTTCTTTTCCTCGTCCGTGGTTTCGAGGTCCCTGAGACATGGAGGGGGAAGAGGACGAAGGGCAGGGCGGGGAGGAACAAAGAAGAAGAAGAAGAAGAAGCAAAACAGCATGATTGGTTTCCCATGCCGAGATCGAGAAAAGAGATGTCAGATCGGAGCAGAACATGGTGCGATTTGCGCCATGTAGGGCTGCTTTTGCTTGTTTAGGGATGGGATTCTGGGGAGCATCTCCCATTGCTGCTGCAGCCACATGATCATAACTGCTTTTTTGCTGCAACGAGGTGGATGTGTTGCCGCGTGTGCGGAGAAGGGCGGCATCCAGGATGCTTGAGTTGAACTCCGTATGGCCGAGTTTATTGCATGGAGTGCAGGCAGGAAAGAAAGGGAAAGGGAGTCTGGAGGAACACGATCATGAAACACGCAAAGCTGGTACGGCACGGGTCTGCAACGTACGGAGTATATTAATAATGCGGATGAATGGCCTGGTGGAGGACCAAAGTCGCGGCAATTGCGATTTCATGCTGCCTGTTTTTTAGCACATTGATTATTGCTCCGTAATCCATTGTTTGTTTGTCGTTCGATATCCCTGGGACAATTTTGAATAGATTCGCGCGGGTCCCGGTGCAGCTCCTTTAAACGGTACAAAGTCTATGAGCGTCGGAGCATTTCAAACTCATGGTTGGTTGAATTTGCTCTCCGTCAGAGAAAGGGCGATGATGCAGATTAAAATAAACTGTGTTCTACTACGGAGCAGTCCGTACGGATCACGTCCGGGACGTACACGCCGAATGTTTGTTCGCTTGTCTCTTCTCAGGTCAATGGCAGGGCATCGTGTAATCCGTAGCGTGTTTCAGTTTGCGTGTGGCCCCCCCGTCACCAGAGGCCAGGCACCCAGACACCCAGACACCCAGACACCCAGGGCTCGATGCACCCCCGCCAGGGCCTTGGCGAGCCGTCACGGCTTCTGGTTGGCTGGCCGTGTCTCTCGATGTGAACTGCGATAACCAGACGAAGTGGGGCGTGGCACCATTACATTGTACTCTTTTGATTCTCGGAGCTCATTTCGTTTGGGGCCTCTTATGACGACACCGAGAACCATCGCAATCTCGCCATCTGATTGACATTGGAGCAGCTGTCAAGACTCGCTCGAGGTGTGTCCGAGGTCTTTCTCTTAATACCCGTGTTCCTTCTGTCCACACAGTGCAAGAATGTGCTGCCTTGATGTCAATGAACAAGCTGCTGTTCGTTGCCCCCTCCGCCCTGCGGTGAATGCCCTGCGGTGAATGCCCTGCGGTGAATGCCCTGTGACTATCCGTCTGTTCCTACGTAGTTGTCATGAACCTGCATTCGATGCTTGACAGCTCCGAATCGCGACTTGAAGGACATTCTACGGATCCCCAACAACGCAAACGAGCTTATCTGAAAATCTAGCAACCATGCTCGTCAAAAGATAAGACGAGGCAGCGATCGTACGTGAGGAATCGTCGAAACGTTGCTGGGTGCAATCCGTATGGCACTGGTCAAGAGCAAAGTGTGGGGAGATGGAGTTCCAGACGATAACAACATGGGAAGCCCAAGATCTGGTGTCTTGTTTAGATATGGACTTCGAGCGAGCACCAGAGCAACCGACCGCCTGTAGGCACGGAGTCATGCCATCGACGAGCTGCAGCAGGACTGTCAGCACTGCTCCCATCAAGTTTGACGTTTGACAGTGCAAGACGTAGTAAAGCAACTTCTGTTTCTCTTTTCCATGTATTCCTTGGTGCGTTGAACCAGACAGCGCAAATTGCATCGTGACATACGTACGGACGTACAGTGGGGGTGTACAATAGTCGGTAGATTGTGCCAAAAACACGTTGATGGCGTCCAGCCACCCAGCCGCCAGACTTGTGTGAACAATTGATGGGCCAGAGCATGCCTTGGAACCAGGGACCTCGTACCAGGGGGTCACGAAGATTCGACTTGTTTGTCGTTGCTGTGCTGCTATGTGTGTTCCACTGGAATGCGAGGTACCGTGTCGTCATGCGGAACCTCATGGCTGGCGGCTCGTCACTGGCTCGCATGCCCAATGGAACGTCGTACTCCGCACACGCGTGCTGATTGGCCATCTTTGAGCAGCTTTGTCTGCCCGGGCCCGGGCTGCAAAACAACAAGGTCTGAGTGGCCAGGCCTGGTGGAGGAGATGGATGGGATTTGACTGGCGGCTGGCAAGAACAGTAAAACTTGCCATTGTGCGTGGTGCCTCTGATCACCAGCTAATAATGCGCGAAATTTTGTTATTAAATTAATGGTGCTTGCGGGTTTAAAATATTTGCGAACACCGGGTTTGTACATGTACATCCGTCCGTATTACTTACTGACAAGGTGTGCATGCCTGACTGACTTGCCCTGGCTTGGCCGTGTCAATTGAGCATCCGGCACGTTGCTTGGCAATGTCATGCAGTCCACATTGTCGGGGCACGAGCAATTCCAATCGGGCTGGAAAAATCAAACCAACTCACTTGCAGCAAGCAGCGAGCAGCGAGCAGCAAGCAGCAAGCAGGTTGCAAGCGACTTGACGCAGGCAGACCGCCGGAATCTAGCTGAGATGGAACGAGACAAGACAACGAGACAACGAGACAATGAGAAAGTCACAGCAGTCACGGGTCGTCAGTCGCGGCGACGGAGGACGGAGCCAGCCCCCAGCCCCCAGCGCGCACCGAGTCCCAGCCAGTCCAGCCAGTCCCAGCCCCTGCCAGAGGACCCCGGCTCCAGAGTGGGCCAGGCACCACCCACGCATGCCCTTGCCATCTCCCATCCACAGTGCTTGAGTGCCTGCGCCTGGAGGGGTGATAGTGCCAGACCTGCCCCAGGCCGCACTCACCTCCTCTTCCCCCCGTCACCTCCTGTTCCTGCTCTTCTCCACGCAACCTACTACTTGCAGCTGACCTTGTTGCTCTTTTTCCACCTTGCACCCCCCCTTTCCCATTCCACTTCTTTTCTCCTTCTCTTCTCTTGTGGTTTGGCCTTTTTAATACTCTTCTATACTTCGTCATCAACGGCCACGAAGTAAGCGGCCTCGTGCTTGCTTCTGAGCTTCACTCCTTTCGCTACACTCGTCGACATCTCGGGAACACAGTCTCTGTGGCTGATGTTTTAGTTTTCACTGCTTTCCCACTGATATTCGCTCACTCGATTGAGGAAACCGATCTTTTTTGATACTTGGACGACTTCATTTGACTGACCCCTGACCCGGACCGACCGACTCGTTCCTCTGTTGATATACTCACCTCCGACTGGCCTCGTGTACGCTTTCCGCGACTTGAACGTTTTCTTACACTTCGTCTTCAGTTCGCTGCCGGACGCGCTCGAGGCTGGACACGGATCTCGTGTGTCAAGGACACAATCCTACTCAAGGCCCGTGCATCTTATCGACCCGATTTTGTGCTGGCTTCACCATCGTCATGTTATGAACAAGGTACACTAAGGATACAAAGTTTCTCCTTTGGCACGAGGCAATTGGACATTCGCCCTTGGTGCTCAGCCTGCATTGAGGTCAAGTCGCAGCCATGCCCGTTCCAAAGCCTCCCTCGTCTTTGGACAACTCGTGTACTGTAATATACAACAACACGCTCTACTCTTACTCCCCCGAAGGTTTTGTGTCGATAGCTCTTGAAAATGGCGCCGTATGGAAGAAGCTTGACATGGGCGTCAAAGTAACTGGCGCAACCTGTGTTGGCTCAGCGAAGCCCAAGAACATCGACCCTGCGTTCTTCGTTGTTGGTGGTCAAACCGGTTCCGATGACTACACTGGCCTGCAAAAATACACGTATTCGACAGGCAAATGGACGACTGTCAAACCTACCAACTTGGTCACCAAACATCGGCAATGGCACACGTCGGCCTACATCGAAGCCTCGGATACCATTCTCGTGTTTGGTGGCAATCAGGATGGGAGAGCCGGTCCTTCGGCTGAGACCTTTTCAATATCAGCTTCTGAGCCTTACACAGTTATTACACCTCCCCCGCGCCCGGCACCCAATGCTCCACCCCCAAGCGTTCGGCCGATCGTTGCAACATGGACTGATTCCGATTTGATCATGGTGGGGGGAGGCACTGGAGCCGACAACGCCAAAGTTTTCTACTTTAATTCTCAAGCTGGTTGGCGTTACTCTGGTGCGAGCTTGGCTGAGCCTCCTGCAAAGGACACCAACTCAATACGGGGCATCTGCGTTGGCGGGGCTGATGGTTCTACAAGTCTAATGATGTTCGATCTTAGCCAGTCCCCGAATAAGGTGTCTCGTGTTGTTTTGCGCGATGCTGGCGGGAGCCCAAAAGTCAAGTCCCCAATCATTCCGAGACAGGCCACCGTGGATGCTATCGGTCCTGGAAAACGAGACCTGACCCTGTCGAACTGGCCCGAATACAATGCGACTCTTGCACCCAAGGTCACGAGACAGAATGCGGCCATGGCGCAAGCACCAAATGGCATGGTTGTCTTCTCTAGCGGCAATGCGGAAGACCCGATCGCCTTGTTCAACACTACAAACAATGGTTGGATCAACGCCACCACATTCTTTACCGGGAGTGAGCAAAAACTTCTTTCGTCGACCTCAACGAGTTCCTCAGCGTCTGCCTCTACTACTCTTTTCACCTCGACCACAGCCTCTTCAGTCTCTACTGCCGCAACAACATCTACCACGGCGGCTGCTGTCCCGCCAGCTTCCAGCAAAACCGAAGACTCGGGGCCAAGTTCCAACGCAATCCTAGGCATCACATTGGGCTCCATTGCCGGATTCCTTGTTCTTCTTGGCATTATACTTCTCCTTCTACGACGTCGCAAGAAGAGCCTGGAGCATTCGGAAGCCGGTGAACCCAAACCTAAACCGATGCCTGACGAGAAGGATATGTCGGACTTTACCAGAAGCACTTTCTCTCCAACAGGCGCTTTCCATGGACACCGCCCACAAGCTTCGGCAGAATCCTACTCCTCTGTTGCTATTCTAATGGGCCGGATCAATAAGGAGAAATCTGGCCTGTCAAGAAAACCCAGTAATGACTCAACACGCAGCTCTATAAGCTCGCTGCATAAGCAGTTCAAGAGTACAATTAGCAAGCCCATGCCACAAACAATGCAGCATCCCTCTCTACAAGGCCAAGATGAACGAGGCGTTGCATTTGCGCCGTCTGTTGCAGAGCCTCGCCCGCGGAATGGCCCTATGGAGGCCAACGACGGCACTCGTCGAAGCTCAGGTTGGAACCGATATTGGTCTGGTGGCAGTGCTCTCCAGATTCTCGGCTTCGGCAATGGCAAGAGGGCCACTGCTACCTCTGAACGGAGTTCTCAATATTCCGAGGCGATGAGTGATCCTCGTGCTACGCAGAATTCTGCCACTGTTCCGCCCCTGAATTTCGACGGCAGACCGCGGGTCAACAGTGTCAACTCTGGCAGTCCTGTTGTCGCGTAACACACAGTCAATATGCCCTTCACCGAAAGCATGTCAGGAAAAATTGAACGTCCCGTATCACCGGCATCTTCAGGTTATTCTAGCGGTATCCCGGACAGTATCAATGAGATATGGGATCCAATGGAAGAAAAAAAACCTTGGGGTGCTAACCGCGCTCCAAGCAGCGCCTATGCTCCTAGTGCATACCGGACGGCTGGTGATCCTGGAGGCTCTACAACGCAACAACAGCCTTCGCATGGAGACTGCAAACAGCCTCAATTTGCCATGTCTTCGACATCAGACATGAGTTGGCTCAACCTTGGAGACCAGTCTCGCGTCTAGACCCGTCCTTTGTGTGCTCTAATTTTGGCAGGAACATTTACTGGCGTGGTTGTTTGTGCGCTCATTTTTTTACGACACGGTGGATTCAGATACCCTTGATATGTTTGGGCAAAACATTCTGCTCATTTCTCCGTTACTCTGTCTTGTGTTATATTGGTCTTGATGACACAGCTCATGGGGTTTTCCATCGTCATTTAGTCTGCAGGTCTTGGGTCACTATTGTCACGTTTGTCTTATTTTGATACTATGTGGAGGTGCACGGCCTCGGGCTTAGGAAACTATGGCCAAGCCAAAGCATATTGCTCCTTGAACGACGACATTTTTCCGCCTCCCCGACCTACGTTACTCGATTGAATCACCGTACTGTTTGGCCATCACGGCCGGTGATGTTACATCATCACATCACCATACATGATTGACCTGGGGTCAATATTTCTGTATTTGGACATATCTCGGATCATACTCTCCAGGCTTGCATGCCGATCTTCTCTTTTATCTTTTATGCATTCTAGACTCTAGCCAAGCTGTAGCGGCTTTTTTATTTTTTCGGCTTTCTTATTTTTTCTTCATTATGTCTCGATCATTGGTCTCCCTCGTTGTCAATCACGACAACAACATCAACAACACCACCACCACCACCACCAACACCACCTCCATTTTCCTGTCACTTGTAATATTGGTTGAAACGAGGAGAAATCAGGCCCTTGCTTAGCATCACGCAAGCGGGTTGGAAAAGAGGGACAGGAACTGCCAAGGTACGACAGGGAACGGGCAACTATTCTCCTGTATGCAGACAGACACTGGTGGGCATCAAGCAAAACATGTAGCTAGCTACAATTCTAGGCATGAAAAGACAGATTACCTTGCGCTTTCTAGAATGTTAAACACGACGACGGTAGATTATTGCGGTACGTCTTTTCTTGACGATGTGGCACACCAGCTTGGGTACCGGCCAGGGTCGCACATGTGAGCGAGGTGTGGTGGGTTGTGCGCCCTTTTGGGATTGGTCCAGTCTCGACGGGCTAAATGCGTAGTGGCAAAGTATTCTTACACGCATTTTACCCGACAAAGTACCTAGCAGGCTATACAGATTAAAAAAGGTTAGCTTAGTATATGCCTATATCTGCCACCCTCTCTCAAGTGCAGTGATTTAGCTAGATAAAAAAAGTCCTTATTATAAAGCTTATTTCCAATAAAGTCACCTTTGTCTTTGGATTCTAATGCCATGAACCTTTATATAGGGATTTTGCCGTAACGGCTTCTATGTAACGCGTTGTTTTGGTTAATAACTCGAGGTACACCCCACTGTACCTAGCTTGTGTTGCCCGGCAGTGGGTAAATTAACCGATCGCGAGTGATATGCGAGTATAACCGTATTAAGGAAGCTAAAATACACCTCATATTAATATGCTATCTTAGAATAAGAAGCATATAAGATTTATAATAGCTACTCTCTCTATAAAAGAGGAGCTTTAGACCTTCTATTTATATAATAGAAATTAGCTATAATTAAATCCTTTTCTTTACCTTTATTATCCCTTCTAAATATATCTTTACCCTAAGTTATATACTATACTATAATAGTTATAAGCCTAGGAGGTTTACTAAAAAACCTATAACTTTACTATTATTCTCCCTATATACTAAACCTATATATATACTATATATTACCTACTATCTAAGCTTATAATAGATACTATAACCTCTCTTTACCTAAGTCTTAAGACTAATATTAAGTTAGTTTTATCTAATAAGTAAGAAGAATAGTATAAAGTATTAAAGTAAGCTATTTAAAGCTAAGAGATCTAGGAAAGAGTTAATCCTTAGCTTCTAAAGCTTAACTCTAACTACTTAGAAAAGCTTTTTACTATTATACTAGAGATATATAAAGCTTTTATTATATAGAATAAAGAAAGTAATAAAACTAAGCTTACTTTCTAAGAGGCTTTATCCTTCTTATTCTATAAGTATATAACTAAGTATTAAGTATTTAAAGTAACTAAGTCTAGAGAAAGGACTATTAAAACCTAGATTACTAGCACTATTAATCCTAATACTTATACTATAATAATTAATAAGATTAAAGAGAGTAATATAAATAATAAGAAGCTTACTTTATACTAAATCTTTATTAAACTTAAAAAGAGATTCTTACTAGGATAAGTAATTATTAAGGTAAAAGTTATAGCTAAATATATAGTATACCTTAATAATACTAAATATATAAATATTTAATTTAAGTATTAGATTAAGTAATAAGAAAAGCTATACTAGAAAGTATTAGTATATAAGATTAATAAAGTTTAGGGTTCTAATATAATTTATAACTTTATTATAGTAATTAAAGTATACTTTAACCCTAAATAGGTAAAAACTAAGATTATATAGCTAGTATAAACCTTTAACTCTTTTTCTAAAGATATTACTTTTATAAGAATTATTACTAAGTATACTTAGTACTATAAGGTAATATAAGCTATAAGCTTAGCCTTTAGTAAAGGAAGCTATATAACTATACTTAGGGATTACTTTAACTAAGGTAATAAACTATAAGGCTAAAAGAATAATAGCCTAAAGAAGTACCCTTACTATATAAGTAAGGTACTAATTACTTACTTTTAGTTCCCCTAAGTATACTATAGCTTATACTTTATAATAACTAGTAAAAAAGCTTAAGAATTTAAGCTATTTATAAAGGTTAACTATAAGAAAATTAAGAAATACTATAAGAGCGCTAAATAGAAAAACTTATATACTAAGGTTATAAAAAATAGGTAAATAATAAAAGGTATTAAAGATTATAAAGAAAAGAAGTTACTTAATACTATTACTATAGTAATTATTAACCCTAGTATTTTAAAGAGCTTTATACTACTAAAGGGTAGCTATACTACACTAGAAAATATAAAGTATATGCTCTTAGAGAGTACCCTTTTTAATAACTATAGTACTCTTTATATTATAAATAATATAAGTTACTTTAAACCTAGTACCTTTAAGGAAATATTTAATAATTACCTTAAGGCTAGAATAACCTCTTTTTAGATTACTAGAAAAGGTACTTATATAATTAAGAATATTTTTAATAGGCTAAAGGGAGAACTTATAAAAAACCTTACTTTATAGAATATTATACTTATAGAAGGATTTTATATAAATATTAT
>JFGX01000394.1:0-24052 GCA_000729855.1 Epichloe aotearoae | reverse complement strand
AATAGTTAAGCGTGGTTATTAGATAGCTATATATAATAGTATAGTATCCCTACTACTAAGAGCTAATCTATTAGCCCTCTAATTTATAGATAAATATAGTATAGTAAATAGTATAATTATAGGGGGACTAGCTAGTATTAGGTAAGCTAATTTACTTTATATTAATATAGAGAGAGCACTAGTGTAAAAATTAGTTAAATTTTAATAAAATAAAAAATAATATAAATAATATAAATAAAGCAAAATTAATAACCTAGTAGACTAAATTAACTAAGTAGAAAAATAAGCTAATTAAATTAAGATAAAACTCTTAGAGGTAGAAAAAGTAGTAAAAGAAGTATATAAAAGTGCCTAAGAAATAGAAGAGAAAATAGCTAACCTAATAGAATTAATAAAAGAGAAAGTAAAATCTATAAAAAAGAAGTTTATATAGGTAGTATAAATATTAAAGGATTAGAAGAAGAGAATCCTATAGATTAATTTAGGTAGAATATTAGTAGATTTTAATAAATAACTTAATACTTTAAAATAAGATATAATTAATAAAAAGGAGTATAAGAAGAAGATAGTAGAATTAGTATTTATAATAGTAAAAATATAAGAAATAATTAATATTTAGATAGTAACTATTAATAAGCTATTACTAGAGTAAAAGGGGATTAGAGAAGATATAAAGAGGATAAAATTAACTTTAATAAAGGTAATTCTAGCGTCTCTAAATCCAGGAGAAACTAGTATATAGCAAGGTAAATTAGGCTAGCAAACACTAAGGTTAGGCAGTGCGCGACCACGGACAGAAATAGCGTCACTAGCAACTAGCAAGGCAGCGGAGAAAAGAACAGAAAAGGGAGATAAATTTGCTAGGTTATTAGATTAAAATAAAGAATTTAGATAAGGATTAGAATAGTATTAGAAAGGGCAGTTAGAGGATAGAATATAATAGGTAAGGGAAGGAAATAGGTAAAACTAGTAAGGAAGGACTATAAAATATAGCAAAAGGAGTAATTAGCTCTAAGAATAGGAATTCATTATTTAATATAATAATTTAATTAACACTATTAGAGAATATATATTACTAGAAAACTATTACAAATTTTAAGTAATTTTATAATAGAGGTAATTATAATTTTAGTAATAGGTATACTAAACCTATTTTTCTTTTGTTTAATTTTAATAAAGGGGAATATTTTTAGGTTACTTAGGATAGGGAGGTTAAATCTAGCTATAGCTCCGTTAGTTACAACTAGGATAGTTATCTTTTAAGGCGTGCCTAGCACTTATTATATAGTAGAATAAGCTTAGTCATAAGGGATATTTATAGGGCTAGATTTAGCACTCTAGTTAGAAGAATTAACTTACTTCTAATATTATATATTATACCTAATAGTAGCTTTTATAAGTGAAATTAGTATAACTTATGACTAGTTAAATCCGTTGGCCCCTCTGACGGATTTGACCCTACATCGTGCAGAGCCAGCACGTAACACTAACCCTCTTATTGCTTTACATTCTCTAGCTATATAACTATCTGCGTATTATGGTTTACAAAATCCTTAAGTAATATAAGGGTCTAGGTTTAGAACTTATCCTAGTTATCTTTAGGGTAATCCTAGCTATTAGCTAGTTATTCCTTAATATATTAGTCCTATCTTACCTAATAGTTTATATATATATAGTTAAGTGTAAAGAGAATCTTTTAGTTATTATATTAGTACTTCTTCTTTACCCCCCTAAAGGCATAGTTTAGGTTATTTAACTATATCTTATGCTTTTATAGATTTATAGGGTATTAAAGGTTAGTAATATTCTAGACTTTAACCTCTTAGCTACTAAGACTTAAGAATATACTAGCCTTTTAGCCCCTTTTTACCTATTCCTCTTCTCTATTAAGTTATAATAGGTTAATAAGTTCCTATTCCTATTTTTATAGTTTCTTAAGTTACTTAAGCTAGGTAATTTACTCTCTAACTACTATCTCTTTTTCTCTAGTAATAAAGAGTTTAGTCTTAGTTAGGGTTCTTACTAAGTATAGTATACTCTTACCTATAGTATTACCCTTATTTATCTAGTCTTAGTTAATATATAGTATTACTCTAGTAAATTATATAGTTCTCCCCCCTATATTACTCTTAGGTAGCTAGTAAGAGAAGCTTTAGAATTATAAGAATAAGAGATAGCTAGGTAAGAGGTATAAGGGCACTTATATATTAACTAAAGCTTACTAGGTCTAAGTGTGTTATATATATAAGTTACTAGCTTATAAGCTAGCGGCTTACTAGTGTTATATGGACCTAGCCCTAGGATATAGTGTGCCTATTAGGTGGTGCACTAGTGCGCCAGTGTTGTGAGTAGGCCTCACATAAAGCCTAATAAGGCTACTATTATTCCTATTTTCTAAGTGTACTATAAGTTTATTAAGGGTAGTAACCTATATAGCTAGTGTTAGTTCCTATTTATAATTACATATAGTATTACTATATATAAGTTATAGGGTATTACTCTTAATAAGGTAGTGGCTAATATCTCTATAAAGGAGTTTATAATAAGCCTTATATATATTACTATCTTAAGAGTAAAGACACTTAAGGGTATTATATTTAATGCTCCTTTTAATCTTAGCACTCTTACTTCCTAGACTAACCTAGATACTAGCCTAAGGGCTTTTAATATATAGTAATAAGAGGTAAAAATAATTTACGCTATATAATAGCTAGATAAAGCTAATATATCTTATTAGATCTAGAAATTTTAATAAGTTTAGATAATAAGAGCTTTATTAGCTTTATTATTAATAATAATATTAATAATAATAATAAGGTAGTTAAGCTATCTCTATATATTAACCTAGCTTAGACCCCTCCTACTCCTTAAATAAAAGAATTTTATAGCCTAGTCCTAGTAATTAAATCTCTTATTTATATTAATTTAATATAAATTAATTTAAGATTATAAGAGAGGGAAAGGTATTATTACTTACTAAGATATTACTTCTCCTTAGATATTTACTAAGTAATATCTTAGTAAAGCTATTATTTTAGAAGACTCACGGCCTTTGCTAAGGCAGAAGGCCTCCTCCCTGAATTGCAAATAGGCAACAGGATAAACAGATTAACAGAGACCGCGATTAGAGTGCTTATAGAATACATAAGAGAGGCCTAGGGGAGAGGTAGCATTACCTCGCTAGTGTAAATAGATATATTAGTAGTATTTAATAGAGTAAGCTATCTATACCTAATTACCCTTCTTATTAAAATAGGAATCCTACGCTAGCTTATAGTAGTTATATATAGCTTTCTTATAGAGAGAATAAGCTAGCTTAGCTTTAATAAAGAACTCTTAAGACCCTTTATAATTAAAGCTAGCACCCCTTAAGGCCTATCTCTCTTACTAATCTTATTTCTCCTTTATTTAGTAAAACTTTATAAGTACCTCTAGACTATCCTAGGTATAGTAGCTATTAGATTTACTAATAATATAAATATAGTAGTATTTAGTAAGAATATAGTATAGACCTAGAGAAGGCTTAAGGCTATATAAAAAGTTTATAAGGACTAGGTAAAGAAAGTAAGAGTAAAGTTTAACCTAGTAAAGACTAAACTTATATACTTTACTAGGTCTTACTAACCCCCCTAGACTAGGGTCTAGCTTAGAGTAAAGAAAATAGTACTTATAGAGTTATATAAATTCCTTAGAGTCTAGGTTAATAGAAAACTTAACTAGAGTACTTATAAAAATATCCTTAAAGGTAAGTTTACTTAGTAATAGCTTATACTCTTTATATTATTAGTATTAGTATAGGAATATAGCTTTAAGAATACTTAACTTCTATATATATAAGTAGTCTAACCTATCCTTACCTATAGGGTAAGTATCTATTATACCCTAATAAAGAAGGGAGGAAAACTAAAAGAAGTTATTAGAAGCTTTATAATAGACTAATTAGCTTACCTTTAGACTATAGCTAGGGTGTTTAAAGCTATACCTATTACTTAGCTAGAGGTTAAGACTTATATCCCCCCCCTTAATCTATACTTAAATAAGATAAAATAGAAGTTTAAGGTAAGGATTATAAGTAGTAAAATTATAAAAAAGATTTAAACTATAGCTAGCTTAATAGTAATAATACTATACTATAGGAGAAGACCTCCCCTTACTAATAATAAACTAGATATAAAACTATATAAGGAGTAAAAGAGATAATAGGAAGACTAGTATAATAAAGAGTAACTAAGCTAGAGTAAGTATATTAAAGAACTAACTAAGGACTACTTACTAATTTATAACCTAAAGGAAATCTAGAAGTTTTATATAAGGCTAGAAAAATATATCTCTTTAATATTAGTCTAGTTATATATAGGAAAGATTAGTCTTAATAAGTTCCTATTCTAGAGAGGTATTCCTAGGGTAATATTATCTCTATATAGCTATAGCTAAGTAATAAAGAACTAATACTATATAATTATTAGCTATAGTAACTATAGCTATAGGTAGCCTTAATAATATTAGCTTACTAATATATAGGAAGTAAGGCTAGCCCTAAATAATCCCCTAAAGGTAAGGTCTATAGCTAGATAGTTTATAGGCATAAGAAAACTATAATATTATATACTAGTATAAGACCTAGCTTTTAGCTAGTATAAATAAGAGAAGGACTTAGGTTATTTTTAAAGTATATAGGAAAATTAGTAAGGTATAGGTATAATAGATATAGATAATAATTATAAACTAGGATAAGATCTAGATTAGATAATATAGGGTTACTAGTAGACTAGAAGTAAACCTATAATATAAAAATATAGTTACTAGAGAGAATATTATATATCTAGAATAGTTATTAGATTAATTTTAACTATAAACTCCTAGTATTATAAGTCTCTCTAGCCTATCCTTACCCCTTTTCTAAACTAAAACCTAACTACTACCTTACTTCTTCTTAGGAAAAGGGATTATATTCTTTATAATTTTTATATAATTCTTTATAAAAAGGGTAGTAGCTAGGAGATAGTTTATCTTTACTATATATATATTTAGGTAATATAGCTAGAAAATAAGTTTATTATATTAGTCCCTAGTAAACCTAGCCTAGTTAAGGCTTACTACTAATATACTCTATTTTTTCTTACTTTAATTACTAGTATAAAGCTTTTTAATATAGTTCTAGAAACCTTCTAAGACCTAGAAAAAAATATTAGACCTAGATTAGGCCTAGTACTAACCTAGTATAGTAGTACTTATAGTGCCCTTAGTAATAATAGCTACTTAGGTTTTAGATAACTATAGATACTTATTTTACTAACTAGCTATATTTAGCTATAAGTAAATTAGCACTAAAATAGAGCTAGAATAGAGGTAGTCCTTACCTTTTTATAACTATAATTCTAGACCTAATAGTTAAAGTAAGCACTAGTAGCTACCCTTACCTAACTAAGTTAGCGCTATCTCTAGGCCTAAATTAAACTAACTTACTAATAATATTATAGCACTAATACCCTAGGTCTTAAATTAATTAGAATTTACGTAAAACACATTATATTTCTTAAGGTTTGCTAAGCTAACCTAGATTAGACACGGAATAGGCTTAGAGTAAGGGCAGAAGGGACTTATATTGAGATTCTTAGCTAAAACACGCTCTAGCTGTTTCGCGGTCATTGATTTTCGCGGGTGACGCTCCGAATAAGACTTATAGGCCGGAGCTAGGTTGGACTTAGTAGAAAAGTGGGGCTTTAGAAGAGTTAGCAAAAAAGTGAATAAGAAGTGAATTAATATTATAAACCTAAATTTACTACGCTTATAATAACGCTAAGAGGCCTAGGATAGGCTTACTATAGGCTTAGGCTAGTGATAAAAGGGGACTAAAGGCACTAATTATAATATATTTTCCTTTTTCTTTTATTTTCTAAGGGATAAGGCTAGCGTAAGCTAGTAATAACCACCTATAATAGGCCACACACTTCGCGGCGTAGGCCTATAATAGGGGCGGCGCTAGCCTAAACATAGATATAGGAGGGTTTTTCTTCCTATTTTAGGGTTTTCCCTTTTAACTAAGCAGCTAGAGTACTAGTAATAGCCACATAGTGAGCTAACTAGTGTAAATAATATATATATATTATTTTAGAAGAAGGAAAGGAGAGAAAAGGTATTATTTACTAAGATATGACTTCTCCTTAGATATTTACTAAGTAATATCTTAGTAGAGGGAAAAGCATATGCCCTTAGAGAGGGATAGTTATATATAAATTTATATTATAGTAAGTTAACTAAAAAAGCCCTTTTACACACTTAATATTAATATTATTAGTAAAAACAGAAGCGGATAATAATTAGCCTAGGCGGATACTGACGCTTTCCCTGCGCCTATGATGCCGATAAATTCGGGCAGCCATAAGGATCTTGTAATCATCTCGTCAGCTTCTATCGCATCGCGAAACAGATGCTAGAGTAATAGTGAACAACGATTAGCAAATCCAGCGATTCTCGATTCCCTCCAAGTTCCTGGACCTTCTTTTTTCGCTTCCACATATTGTTCATTTCAAGTATATATGTCGCGCTTCACTCTCTGGGCTTCAATTTTAGTCGCTTCATTTTCCATATTGATTATTGTCACACCAAGCATCAACAAGACCACGTTCGTCAGTCAGGGATTTGCAAGGATCAGCAACTATTTCAACACCAGCAAGATTACTTCATCAAGTGCCCCAGCACCATCTATGATCAAGAACATGTCCAAGTCTGTTCTTCGTCAGGCCAAGATCACCCCGCACCAGTCTAGCACCCGCGGCCATAGCGACCATGGCTGGTTGAACACGTATCACAGCTTCTCCTTCGCGGACTGGTACAACCCCGAATTCACCCAGTTCGGCGCACTACGCGTCTTGAACGAAGACCGCGTCAAGGCCGACTCTGGATTTCCCAAGCATCCACATCGCGACTTTGAGATCTTCAGCTACATTCTCTCCGGGGAGCTGACGCATCGGGACTCCATGTTGACAAAGGGCCAAGAGGGCGGCCAATCGGACAGGTTTTACAAGATGCGCAGGGGGGATGTGCAGTTCACCACCGGTGGCACCGGCATCGCGCACTCGGAATTCAACGAGCACAAGTCTGATACAGTGCACTTTCTGCAGATTTGGGCTGTGCCCTGGAAACAGGGGCTCCAACCTCGTTACCATACCCGTAACTTCAAGGACGAGGATAAGCGCAAAGATTTTGTCAAGATCCTCAGTCCGCTAAAGGGCGGTGAGGACGCCACTGCCGAGCAAGAGAAAGATGCCGAGGCCGTCATTCCCGGCACCATCCCTATTCACGCCGACTTTGTTATGGGGGCGGGCATCATTGCCCCAGAGAGCACATTCGAATGGGTTGTTGGCGCCAACGCTACGCAGCAGAATAAGAGAAAGGTGTTTGTGCATGTTCCCATGTGCAAGGGCGGCAAAGCAAAGATTCGCTTGGATGGAAGGGAGGAAGCTGAACTTTCCGAGGGCGACGGTGCATTTGTCGAAGGTGTTTTCTCTGGCGATAAATTGTCGGTTGAGAGTAGAGGTTCTGGAGAGGCCGAAGTTATCGTGTTGGACACTGCTTAGGCGGGAAATCACAAGTGCCACAAGTGGATGGAACGCGAGGAGCTATTTGCGTAAGTGAGATATGCTTGGTTAAAAATAAAATATATTAAATATACGAACTGAAGCAGTTTCAGCTTTGACAGGTTGTGGTCTTATCGATCAAAGTCAGTAGGAAGGAGCCTGGCTCAGAAGTGACGTAATGGACGTAATAATGGGAGATTTGTTCTGCTCAATTGAATCGTGACCAATTAGCAAGCACGCTCGAACCCCATTCGAGGTTGGGCTGCTGCAACAGGAGGAATGCTGGTGAGTGCTTTGCTCTGCCAGCCCCCCATTTTCCCATCCAGACGCCTGTCCGCTGCCCCCTGTCCGCTGCCCCCCGTCCCCTGCCTCCTGTCCCTGTGTGCTGCTCCAGCTCGTTTTTCCTGCCACCACCATTTTGACGTGACCGCTCCCGCCTCTCTCGCCTTTGTTTTGCGCCGCCCCATCCACCCCATCCTCAATGCTCGACTCAGAGTCAGTCTGCATCACTCCCAGTTCTTTCTCGGTTCAGAGCCAGCTGTGGCCGCATTCAGCAGAACCAGAGCAGCTCTGCACCGTGCCTTGCCGCAACAAACTGCCATCGAGTTTGCCTTCATGAAGTCCGGCATTGCACGGGGTATACCTTCTACCAGGACCTAGTTCGCTCGCTCGCTGCCACCACGCGTTGGTGGTGAGCCCGTCATCTTGTCTCCTCCACACCCGACCCCAGTGGCTTCAGGAGTCTCTGTGTCCCAGCCACCCGAGTCTCTTCTTCACGACCCTGACGAGACCCACGACCCCGACCACGACCACGCCCACGACCACGATCACGACCACGCCCACGACCACGCCCACGACCCTACCGCGCCCTACCCCAACCAACGCCAGCAGCATTCGGCTTTTCCTCAGCAGTCACACGATACCCCATGTCAGGATCCTGTCGAGAGACTTTCCACCCCAGCTTCCTCTGTCCAACGATCCCTTCGCCGGATCCCGAAATTTGAAGGCGCTTCAACTCCCAGTCCAGACGCGCGCCAAGTTCACATTGCCGCTGCCTCGATTGGATTCAATCCAAGTCCAGCAGCAACTCCAACTCCCTTTGCTCGGACTCGCCCTGACTCCTCCATAACTGGCTTGAGCTCCTCCCTTTTCCAAGACGATTCTCGCCTTTATTCCGGAAAGGGTTCCAAGAACCCAGCCGAAGGATTCGAGAAAGAGACCTCAGACCGCGGGGCGTCTCACCATCACTCCACATCTCGCTCGTCTTCCCTTCGAAATCGACGTGAGCCGCATCGGGCGGTACGAGTATCCAGGAACACCCACAGTGCTATCCTTTTTGCTCTTGAAGAAGCCCTCCGGCACCCAAACCCCTTCACTCCCGACATCGTTGAGGAATCCACTGACATGGCTGACCTCATGACTGCCACCAGCGGAATTCCCGCTGCTACCAATAGCAATAGCAATGACCCAGCAGCCCCTCGTCGTCCCTCGGCAGGACCGGCTCCCACAAGCTCACCGTCTGGAATTCGAGGCCCAAGAATGATCATGCAGGAACGAGCCGCAAGAGAGGCAAGACAGAGAGCGGAAGCTGAGCAACTTGCTTTGGAACGAAGCAGAGCAGAACAGGAAGCCCGTTTGCTAGAAGCACGAAGAAGAAATGCCGAGCGTCGATCTGCTGGCGTTGCTGCCGGACAGGGCTGCGGCGCGGAACCGCATCAACAGCACCTGCAGCCAGGTCCCCGACGTCACAGCCAGGTTGCTCAAGAAACAGTACAAGCTTCGCGAAACCCAAGTGCCGGGTCGGCAGTGAAGCCATCCACACAACAATCACCACCGCCACCACCAGGAAAACAACAACAACAATTACAGCACCAAATGCCACAGCAATTTGCTTCCGACACGGCCCAGCAGCAGCTACCACCATCACCTACCTACGTTCCCTCAGCCGGCCGGCCGCGACCCCAAAGCCAGCAAGAGCAACAGCAACAACAATCCGCTCCTTACCCTCCGTTGGAAACCACGACGCAACCTACAGAACCATCAAAACCTCGAAGCTCATTCCCTCATGCTTTTGAGCGTTGGGAAACTTTGTCAGCTCATTGGGAGGGTCTTACCAGTTACTGGATTCGAAAGTTGGAGCAGAATAAAGACGACATCAATCGTGACGCTTTGAGCCAGCAATTAGCGCGACAAGTGACGGATCTTTCAGCGGCAGGAGCTAATCTGTTTCACGCCGTGGTGGAGCTTCAGCGGCTGCGAGCCAGCTCAGAAAGAAAATTCCAGCGATGGTTCTTCGAGACTCGGGCGGAACTGGAACGAGCCCAGGAAGTCAACGCTATGCTGGAAAAGGCCTTGGAAAGAGAACGGCGCGATCGTGCCGATGCTATTCGCGATGCCGTCGACCGCGAGAAGGGCTTATCCAAAGCTCAGAAGCAGCTTGCGGAGATGCGCAAGGAGCTTGCCATCTCCAAAGAAGAGGCACGGCGGGCCTGGGAAGAACTTGGGCGCAGAGCGCAAGAAGAACGAGATCGAACTTTTTCTCTACAGTCTGGCCATCCAACCATTGTGGGCGGAGTCCAAGTTGTGCCCATGACACACGGCGGTGCCATCCACCAAGAAGGTACGGCGGGGGATGCCGCGGCATGCCACTCTGACTACGCGCAACAAGGCTACGGCTCAGACCACTCGCAAGCACACGCTGCCGCCACACCACCACCTACAGCCGGTCCCAGCGGTACATATCACCGATCCCAGGAATCTGGGCATCCACGGCCGGGCAGAGCCGGCGGATCAGAGGGCCGTTTCAGCGAAGGTGCACACATCATCGATGCTGCGGGCAGCTTTGTTCTCGACTCTCGAGGGCAAAGGATTCCCGTCGTTGCCGCACCGCCTTCCGGGCCATCGGTTTCTGATCTGGACGCAGACGACTACGATACGCCGGCGACAACAAACCCACCCAGCGGAGGACATGAACCCACATCTACTACGTCTGCAGACGACGGCAAGTGGACGGGGGCGTACTCTGAGCCCCAGGACTACAGTGGGCAGGGGTATGGGACGCCCGGATGGGAGACCGTGCCACGGCATCATCACCCGACAAGATTGAGCGACGTGATTGAGGAAGAGGATGAACGAAGTCGTACTAGTGCGACTCACAGTCGTGCGGGTTGAGGAGCATTCAATTTGCTTGCCGAAAACCGAACAAGGACTGGAAACTCGACCAAGACCAATTCTCGGACACACTTGCTCCAATACGAGGTACAAGGAAGACACTTGTGCAACCATGATCATGCGCTGCACCCTTAAGCAGATCGCCACTTTACTGGCAAGTTCTTTTTTTTTTTTTTGGGAACTACGGTATGCCGAAAAAAAATTGCTATGGCATGTGTTGTTGAACATGGGGACATGAAATCGATGTGCGAGCGTTTCCTATGATTGCTCATCTAATTACTACCCATGAAATTTTCACGGCTGGCCAACGACGAGGCATGCAACAACACCATTCGCCGCTCTTCTTTTTCTACTCGTTGTTTCTTTTTCTCCAACTTTCCCATTTGGCTCCTTCTTTTCTACCCAGCAACTACTTTATCGGCAATCGCTCTGCGTTCGAAGCACGGATGATCAACCGGATAGCATAACTGGTCCTCGCATAATGTTTTGTCTGCTGCCACATTTGTGCTACCTTTGCGGCTCGGTGGAAGTGGCCTGATGTGGGCGGAGGGGAACGTCTTGTTTGCTGTTGCAGGAGTTGTGGGAACGGAGTTGGAACTGGCTGATTATCTTGTTTGAATCTTGTGTAGTGTATATGATAGAGATTATTATCCGGATATGATTATGGCTTGTGTATTGACATGGTCTACGGTGTATGCGGCCCATATCTGTAGATCTGAAACGGTGACGAATGAATTGTCTGGATATCCTTCAAATTGGATGGATGGATCCTGGGAACGAGAATCCCACGTTGTGGCACAACAGATAAAACTCGGTGCGCTTGTTAAACGAGACCCAGTGTTATCAAACCTCCGCTCGCGGCCTTGTTTCTGGAAACCTCGACCTCCTCCAGCTCGAGCTTGGTTCCTTTTGAATCTGCAAGGACACGATCTCTGTGCCAGGAACCAACAAACATGCCCTCGGGGTCAACATGATGGCGAATACTTCGATACTCTTGCAGGCTCTCACCGTACATTGACTCGATGTCTGGCCGGCGCGTCTCGAAATTCTTGGCCCAGTGAGGTCGGCCACCCATATCCTTCATCAACCATTCAAACGCCTCGTAGTACCGGTCACGACAAGGCGGATCACGCCAGTACGGACGATACAAGGTCGCGTTGAGATACAACGTCGGGCCGTCCTCGACGGTGGGGTCTAGATAGGGCCGAGGGTTGGATGTCAGGGTCGTATCGCTCACTCGCACCTCCACGGGAGCATGGACATACAGTCCCTCTGCCGAGAATGGGATATTGTGAGGCACATAGTCCGGGTCGTCGGGTGTGAGGTGGTTGAGCCATGAGCCGAGCCTTCGCAAGGCTTCGGGCCCCCTGTGCAGCGGAATGGCCCACTCGTTGACAAATTGTGAGTAAAGACAGTTCATCAAGAGTGCTTTGCGGCTAGGCTGGACGGCCGAGCTGCTCGAGCCGTCGGCAAAGCCGTACTGCATGCCGAAGACGAACCACTCGATCCAGGGCAGCAGGCGTGGAACGAAGTGGGCGGCGTAGAGGAGGTTGTGATAGACGTAATAGCCTAGGCTCTTGTCGTAGTAGCTCGCGGGAGGGTCTCGCTCCGGTTCCGTGGTTTTATCCCCCTGCCACACCACGGCCCTTCTCGTGTACGGGAACCACCAGACTCTCACGAACTCGCTCCGAGTCCACAAGTCGAGCGGCCACGACTTGAACAGCTCGCGGTCGGCATCGATGGTCTGCGTCCACCCGAGGGTGAAGGCAGGGACGGCGCGGAGCGTGACCTCGGTGATGATTCCCAGAGCGCCGAGGGAGAGCAACGCAGCTCGGAACAGCTGCGGATCGGACTCTGCGGAGCATGCCCGGGTCTCCCCGCTGGCCAGGGTAATCTTGAGCGACAGCACATCCTCCGACATGAGGCCGTGCCGCGCGCTGCTCCCGTGGGTACCTGTCGAGATGGCGCCGGCAATGGACTGCTGGTTGATGCTGCCCAGGTTCGGCATGGCCAGGCCATGCTTCTCCAGGGCCTCACACAGTGCATAGAGCCGTATGCCGCTTTGCATGGCGACGACGCCGGTTTCTGGATCAACCGAGAGCATCTGGTTGAACCGGTCGAGGTTGACCATCCAGCTCGAGGTGCAAGTCATGTCCGACGGCGAGTGGCCGCAGCCCGTGGTCACTATGCGCCGGCGACATTTCCGAGCCAGCGACACTGTTTTCTCAACCTCGGCCAGTGATTCGGGCTGGATGTAGAGCTCGGGTATCGAGGAGAATGTTCGAGCCCACGTTCGGTGGACATGGTGAGGTTTCGCGCGAAACGGGATGCCGTCGGCGTTTTGGCCCTGCAGCTCGGCTTCCGCGATGGGATGCATTTGCGCGCAAGATCAGACGTCCTACAGGGGAGCAAGGTGGTGAGCTGACACGGGAGAGGAAGACGAACTGGTCAGAGGAAAAGGAAAGAATAAAAAAATTGAATTCCGTGTAGATGAAAAAAGACGAAGCGGGCCAAGGCCAACCATCATGGGCTGATGATGGGGATTCGTGGACTCGGAAGGACTGACTTCATGACCCTTTTGCCTTGAAGATTTGGGCAAGATACTGGCCTGGATTTGTCATAATGCCAAGGTACCCGATTCGCCCGATTCGCCCGATTCGCGAGGGAATTTGGAAAAAAAAAGATGGCGACATGGAGGGGCCGTACAAACTTGCGTGTGGTGCAGCGTGCAGCGATGGGGGCCACCATGACTTTCGGCCAGCATCGTCGGCGATAGGCCCATGACGATGACGACTTGTGGCTCGCACTCACTGCTCACCAGCTGTTGGACCATCTTTCATGCAGCAACCACAACGGAACTGAACACAAAAAGACGCGATTGGCTTGCGGATCTCTAATCCACAATCACCCCGTCACTGTCAGACATAATTCGCAAAAAGTGCGACCATCTCCATCGACATCAGACGCCCCGTTGGCTCAGTGGTAAAGCGTGTCACTAGTAATGACAAGATCACTGGTTCGATTCCAGTACGGGGCAGGTGTTTCTACTTTTGCCTCGACTCCCTACCACAGCGGGTCATCGCCACAAATAGCTCCCATTACACGTGTAAGTTGAAGCAATGTTATTTTTTTCCCCCATCAGGATCTGAAAAGAACGAATGAATATGAGGCAGTTTCCTCATTGACACTCGACCACCTTTTCCGGCGCAAGGAGGAAGCGCGTCGACACACTTCTGCTTATTCTGGCTCTCATTAGTTGATCGATTCATCGTTATTGCTCTCGTGGTAAAACAATGGGCCAGTTGCGTGTTACGTGTTATACAATAGAGCCGTTTGCTGACCACATCTACTTTAACTTTACCGAACGAGAACAATACTCATTCATCGCGCTAGCCCTGATTCCTCCCGAAATGATGGCCAAACATGGCAAAGAAATACATGTGTTCTGCCATTAAAAAAAGAACCCCATGTATGGCGGTAAATTTCGCACACTCAGGAGTCAGCATCATCAACGCGCGATCCTTACTAACTTTGCCCACTATCATACTATCCGCTCCCTCTTCTTTGACTTATCCAGCCAAGAACATGCTTATTGCCTGAGTTGGTAAAGACAGGCGCATATTCTCGCGGAAAAGGAATTTTACAAATCATGCGCCAAGAACTTCCCCCCCCTGCGCGGTTAGTGCCGTCTAACTTCTGTCGTGGGATGATCAATAACCAGCACTGTCGTCAAGTAGTCGTGTTGTTATCCCCACGGCACAACGACAAGCGCTAGAGAATGTCATACGTTGCCTCATACTTCTCAGGGCGATGACGCGAAGCGTGGTGTCGATGCAGACAATGCTGACTAGATTGGTTGAGCAGGTCGGGATATGGAATGAGTACGTACAGACTGTGATGTGTGGTTCTCGCCATTTTTAAAGGGGGGGGGGCTACAGATTCTAACAGCACATGCCATGAATTGAAGAAGTCTAGCGCTCATGACTCTGTCCATGCAAAATTTGCACGATGCTTTGGCGAATCCTGGAGACGATGGGAATGAAGGACAGGAGGACGAGGACTAGTTGGCTTGCTTCGTTTCATCACCGGCAATGGGGGGATGATCTGGGACGTTTGACGACATGGATTGCTTTGGGTTTAAATTGGGAGACATAACCGTGGGACATTTGGGCAAAGAATCAAAATGCTTTGGAAGTTGCATTTCTTCACGGTATCAACGGCTAAACGTCCATCATGGGCAGAACCTACAATTCATCATCCAACTTTTGACACAGATTCTGACTTGATCGGCGTCGCAGAGCCACTCGAGTTCTCCGAAATCAATGTTTGCTCGCCAACAAGAACGGGCCGTGGCTTCTTGCCAGTGACGATGAGCTTCACGACCTTGACCAGGGTCACTCTGCTTTCCCACGCGGGGTACAGACCAACCGCCACGAATGAGCAAAAGATCCAGATAATTCCGACCGTGACCCAGCCCGTGAAGAATTGCTTGGAGAAGATGTATCCGGATCCGTATAATGGCATGGGCCAAAGAACCAAGAATGACAAAGCCCTGTGCAAATGTGTCAGCCCAAAAAAAGAAAAGGAAATAAAAGTGTGTTCAGATGTCGAGAGACAGAGTAAAAAAAAATACTCACATGGTAATGGTGATGACACAGGCAATTTTGAAAGCCTTGTTCAGCTTGCGCTGCTCTTCCTTGAAACTCTCCTGGCTTGCCCTCTCCACCTCCCGCTGTGCTTCTGCGTCAAGGCCCGAGCCCTCCAGCACATCATGGTCGTCGGCTTTTCGGATCTCCATCATGGACTTCCAGTCGTACTTGTCCAGGCCAAAGATCAGGCAAAACAGGGGCACAAACAACACTGGCGACAGCAGCGCCGTCACATTTCCGGCCAGCATGGCATCGTTGGAGCCCGTACACTCGACGTCGAGTTTGCCGCACGTCCTCTTTGCCGTCACGAGCCAGGCGATGATGGCGCAGGATGTGCCCAGTATGGGCGAGAGCGTGGCGGCCCACCGGCTTTGTCCGTTCCAGAGAAGAGTGAGGGTCGCGGGGATGACGGCTGCGGAGATGAGAACGCCCATGAGGAGGTACAGGTAGCCCATGGAGACGCCGTTGTACCAGAGGCCGATGGAGATGCAGCAGATGACGGTGGCGTAGGCAAGCATGCAGATGTGCGACATGTGGATGAGACGTTTCCCACTGGCGTTGGGGTCAAAGTAGGTTCTGTACACATCGTACGTGAAGATGGAAGACGTGGCAACGAGCTCCGAGTTGAACGAGGACGTGACGGCGAGGAAGATGAGGACGAGGGTGGCGGCGGCGCCTCCTTTGCCGAGGAGCGCGACGGCTGCGTAGGGGAGCGCCAGACCAGCAGAGACTTCGGCTTCCGTCATGCGGTTCGGGAAGGTGGGAAAGCGAGGACTCGATTCGAGCGCCAGGGCAGCCAGACCGAGTGTCGTCGCCGTGAGCCAGGGAATCGCAAACCAGGCCAGACCGCCCATGATGTAGCCGGGCAAGGCGTGGACGGGGTGCGCCGCGATGGCCTTGTTGTAGTAGCCATTGTCGAGAAACACGGTGCCAAAGTTGCCCACGATGTTGATGACGAAGAAGATGACGCCTCCTTGCGATCTCATCGTGAGGTAGCTCCCGTCCTGGTTGCCGTCCACGGGGTGAGCCTTTGCCGCTTCAACGAGCAAGTCGTACACTGCTGACGGGCTCCCGAGCACATCCGAGGTTGCGTACGCGGTCAGCGCAAAAGTGATGATGATGATGAAGAGCGCGAAACCATGGATGTAGTCGGTGATGAAGGTGGCTTTGAGCCCTCCGATAAAAGTATACGCCACCACGGGAATAGGCATGAGGAAGATGGCCGCCACGGCATGCATTCCCGTCAGGGCGTTGACGGTCGCGGCGCCACCGGCGATGAGCATCAGCGACACGAGAAGATTCGTAATCAGCCCAAAGGCAATGAAGGTGAAGTGGGCGGGGGCGCCGTATCTCGCCTTGATGGCCTCCAGAAAGGTATGCGCATTGGGCGCCCTCTTCTTCAGGGTGATGGCCAGCGTGGCGAACAACAAGATTTGCACCGTCGCACCAGAGGCATACCAGAAGGGACCGGAGACGCCGTACCGGTAACAGACACCCGAGGATTGGAGGAGGGTGGCAGCCCATGTCCAGGAGGAAACGACGGCGGCGGCGACGAGGCCGGATTTCATGGTCCGGCCCGCCGTGTTGAACATCTCGGAGGTCTGGACCTCATTGTTGAAGCGTTTGAGGATATGGGTGAGGAAGATCATGAAGAGAGCAAAGCCGAAACCTACGCCGAGGACGATTCCGTAGCCAAAGCCTTGGCTGAGGGCTGGGCCGGGAGACGACATGATGAGGGACGTGTGTGTGTTCGTGGACGATGGTTTTTGATGACGTGTCTTGAACACGCCAGGACGATTTCCAGCTGGACGGCATCTACAATCGTAATCAAGTGAAACAGGAGAGAGTGCAGCCTCAAGGGGCTATGCAGGTATTGTATTCAACACCATGTCGTGCGGCGAGCATCGGAGCGTCCCGCCCCTTTCAGGAAGATTGGGCTTATCTACCGCGGGACCTGGGCTGTCGTGAACTTGACTTGTGAACTTGTGAGCGAGGTTCCGATGGCAAGCAAGGGGAGAGGGGAGAGAGAGACGAACCAGTGTTATTGGGGGGCAGGTGCGAGGCACCTGACCCACTCCACAAAACCCCTCTTAGTGGTCACCTGCAGAGTTTTTGTCTCTGGGAATCTTTTTTTTTTTAGAACTTTAATTTAAAGAAGGGGGTTATTTAATAAAAGGTTTAAATTCTTTCTTAAGATTATGTTTTTAGTAACCACGCTAGGAGTTAGTAAATTAAAAGCTTCTTAAAGTATTCCTAGAATTAAGCTTTTATTATTATTAAACTAGGGTAGTCCTAACTCTATCTCTACCCTAATCCTTACCTATATTTTCCTATATCCTTATATTACTATTATCCTAGAGTCTTAGAGTTTAGAAAAGTTCTAGTGGAATACTTAGATAGTAAAGGTATATTTACCTAAATCCACGCTATTATAATTATTATTAAGATTATTATTACTAGGAAGTATCTTACTAAGAGAAGACTAATTCCCTTATAGTAAGACTAAGGATAAAGCTATAGTTAAGCTTATCTAGTTCTTAGGAAAACTAAGTTCTCTATTAAAGACTAAAGATTATCTAGGTAATTAACTAATAATAGATAACTATAAGTTACTATTATCTTAGGATATTAGGACCTTTAATAGATTTATATCTATAGGTTATTAGCTTAGCTAACTATATTAGACCTTTAAAATAGTTAATAAAGAGAAGGATATTAACCTAAATATCTTTATTTATGCTATTAATATAGCTTTAGATAGTAAGGCTACTATATTTATAGATAGTTTAGAATAGTTAAGACTAATTATCTTAAGGGCTAAGACTTATACTATAATAGTAAGTAATCTAACTATACTCTAATAGTCCTTATAGGAGTAGTACCCTTTTAATATTATTAATAAAGAAGTAAAGACTAGTATTAATATAGAAATTTATTAAAGTAAGGGTAAGGCCTTAGCTACTTATTACTCTTATATTTTAAATATCCTTTATTATACTAAAGGTAGGGATAAACTAATTACTTTAGATTATTTACTTACCTTAATTAAGAGTTATACTCTTTATAACTTTATTTAGTAATTTATCTAAGGACTATATAATAAGTTATTAATATAGGAAGCTATTAGCTAGAATATCTTAGCTACTAATAGCCTTAGAGAGGTATAGGAATATATTAAGTAAGCTACTACTATCTTAGAGGCTAAGGTAAACCTTATAAAGTTAACTATATAGGATATAAAGATTATATTAATAAAGGAGTTTATTAAACACTAGAGTAAGTGCTTAGCTAATAAGATACTTTCTTAGGTATATAAGCTACTACTAGGGTTTATAGAAGTTTTAGGAGGTTAGAGATAATAATCTACCCTAGTTAATACCCTAATTACCTAGCTTTAACTAATAATATTATACCTTAGGCTATTAGGGATATATAAAGCTCCTAACCCTTAATAGTTTAATAGGTATTAGCCTATACCCTTAGTTAGCTAAAATCCTATTATAGGTGCTTACCCTTAGCCTTAACCTTAAATATAAACTAGGTATAATATTAGTATAGAGAATAGGACTTTAAATAATTAGTAAAGTACTAACTATCTTAGGCTAGGAACCTATAGGGTAAACTTTATATCTCCTTACTAGGATAATATCTCTAGATTATCTTAATCTTAAAAACCTATACCCCTAGGAATATAAAATTCTAGTCCTTAAGAATATATACTAAAGCTAAGACTTATAACTAAGTTAAAAAATTAATATATTAATAATACTACCCCTTTACCCTATAAAGGTGCTTATTTTAAATATAGGGTTATTAGATATTACACTATAAACTACACTATAACTAGGAATAACTTACTATAATAATAGGAGTCTATATAGCTAAAGTTAATAACCTTTCCCCCTAGGAATAATAATTTATAAATCCCTAGGTAAGTATATGCTTAATTAGCTTAGATCTATTTAAGTAAAGATAAATATAATAATATAGAGATATCCTATATTATTAAAGAAGTATTATCTAAATCTATAGTTAGTGCTTACTATACTCTAATTAAACCTAGGGCTATATTAGACTTAACTATATTAGAGAATAACTATTAGCTTATTTAGCTTAAGAAGAAATTATTATTTACTCTCCTATAGTTAATAACTATTATTAATATTTAGAAACTTAAAGCTTAATAAGTAAACTTAAAGGTATAGATAGAGAATATTATAGATAAGAATAAGCCTTTAAAGCCCCTCTTAAAGAGCCTTAAGAAAGTAAATATAAAAACTCTAGAGTCTATTACCTAAGGTATACTATAGGTTATAATATTAATATTAGAAGTAAAACTACCTTTAAAGAAATAAAAGGAAATAGCACTTAGTAATATACTAGATAATAAGACTTTAACCCCTAAGGCTACCCCTTTAGTAAGGGAGAAAGTAGTTAAATAAAATACTAGAGCTCTAAGTAAGATTTAGGGCTATAAGGGTCTAGGGCCTATTAACTAGAAAGCTCTAGCTAGCTATATCTTAGTTCCTATCTTATTAATAGACTTATAGTAAATTAGTCTAGAAATATCTAAGTAGTTTTAGAAGCTATTATTATAGGTAACTACCTTAAAGAAATAACTAAAGAAGAAAGTAGTATTCTTACTTAATATAGGCTTTATCTAAGCTACCTTAGGTAATAATAAGAAAACCCTAGTGTCTAATAACTATAATACTAAATTACTTTATAAATATTAGTTAGGTACTAAATTATTTAGGATTACTATTTAGGCCTAAATAGGATTTTAAAAGGAATAGGTATTTAACCTTAAACTAGGATAAGCTATAGCTAACTAAGGTACTAAGATTAATATTATATCTTATATATTTATTCTATAAGAGAATATACTAGTTTATAACTTAGGATTAGTAGGATTTTAAGGACTATAAATAATTAATACTAATAGATAAGAAAATATAGTTACTTACTTTATATTAATAAGGGTAACTTACTATAGAGTTAACTAATTAGTATAGGCTATTATTACCCTAGATCACTAGCCTAAGAACTATACTATCCTAATCTTAGGTTTACCCTAGCTCTATAATATAGGAGCTAAATTTAATATTTAAAATTCTAAGCTAATAATTAGAATTAAGGAATAAGGGGATAATATTATGTCTATTAAGGGACCCTTAGTGGCTTTATTAGGATAATAGAAAGTTATACTCTATTTAGCTAAGCCTTTTATCCTAGAAAAATATATAGGTTAGGATAATATAAATATATCCCTAGATAATACTTTATCTAGCTCTAATAATAAGGATAACTCTAATAATTTAGAAAACTAAGTTACCTATAGTAACCTAGTTAAGTTAAAAAACTAAATCTAATAGCCTAGAATAAATCCTTAATTAAATAATTTTAGGAGTTCCTATTTATTTATTTTTAGGTTAAATCTATAGTATGGTTTTCTAGCTATACGCCGCGAATTACTTACTTAGTCTTAGTATATAAAGAATATTAACTTATAAACTAGCTTAGTCTCTGTATATACTTATCTAAAGTAAATTTACTAAAGGGAGAAGACTACCCTATAGAGTTAAGGGCTAATAGTAATAAGAAGATATTTTAATAGATAAAGGATAATTAGCCTAGACTAATTGCTTAGGACCCTTTATTATTTCTGTTTCTAACTAATTAGAGGGTATAGAGGAGAGAAACTAACTAGGAAGTTCTAATTAAAATAGTATTATTATAGTTTAAGGGTTATAGTTAGAGCTTTGTACTACACTACACTACATACTACACTACACTACATACTACACTACACTACATACTACACTACACTACATACTACATTACACTACATACTACATTACACTATATACTACACTACACTACATACTACACTACACTATATACTACACTACACTACATACTACACTATAATGAAATTTTTTTACTATATGTAGTATTTGTAGTATTTTGTAGTATTTGTAGTATTTTCAATTTTTAGTAATATAATAGCTTAAAATAGCTTAAAATAGCTTAAAATAGCTTAAAATAGCTTAAAATAGCTTAAAATTACTTAAAATAAGTAAAAATAGCTTTTATTACCTTATAAATTATAATACTATAAGTGTTAAAGTTTAATTAAATTTAAATAGTAAATAAATAATATAAATAAGAATATAAGTAAGTATTAGTAAATTACTATAAAAAAGTTATAATTAGTATTTTAAGGTTTTTAAAAATATTAATAAAATTAAATACTTTTATTTTTTATTTTTTTAATAATAATAATAATAATAAAATAACTTATAATAACTAAAACTATTATTAGTATTAAAGTTTAATTAAAAATAAATAAGTAATAAATAAATAAAATATAAGTATAAGTATAAATAAGTAAATTACTATAGTAAAAGCTAGACTTTTTAATTATTTAGTATTTTAAGGTTTTTTAAAATATTAATATAATAAAATCCCTTTCTCTTTTATATTTTTAAGATAATAGTAATAATAGTAGTAATAGTAGTAATAGTAATAATAATAGTAATAATAGTAATAATAGTAATAATAGTAATAATAGTAATAATAGTAATAATAGTAATAATAGTAATAATAGTAATAATAGTAATAATAGTAATAATAGTAATAATAGTAGTAATAGTAATAATAGTAGTAATAGTAATAATAGTAGTAATAGTAATAATAGTAGTAATAGTAATAATAGTAGTAATAGTAATAATAGTAGTAATAGTAATAATAGTAGTAATAGTAATAATAGTAGTAATAGTAGTAATTGTAATAGTATTTATTATAGTAAGGGTATAAAGGAATTATAGAAAATAGAAATAAGGTTAAAAAGGTATATTAGGGGAAAACTAGACTAAACTAGGAAAAAACCCCTATTATACACTTATTCTAAGTTAGAATAAATATCTTCTAAAGAGTTATTAGAAGAATCTTTAGAGCTTTCCTAAGAGAAATCTTTAGATTCCTCTAATAAAGAGCTATAGTAGTTATAATGCTCTAAGTATTACTTAACTATAATAGAATTCTCCTTTTACTAATTCTTTAAAAGAATTAATTCCTTAACTATAAAGTGCTTTAAGGAAGTTTTTCTTTTTATAATAATATTCCTACTAGTATTAAAGGTACTTTTAATAGCACTAGAAGTAGTAGGAATAGCTAGATACTTTCTAGTAATTATACTTAAAATAGGGAAAGATTTAAGGTTATCTTCCTACTATTTAAAGATATCTTCCTATACTATAATTAGTAAATAAATATAGTATTAAGGGACTTAAGCTTACCTTATTTTCTTTAGCTTCTAGCTTAATAAAGGTAGAAATCTTATTTTTTCTATTTTTTTAAATTAAT
Source organism: Epichloe aotearoae (assembly GCA_000729855.1). Classification (NCBI taxonomy): domain Eukaryota; kingdom Fungi; phylum Ascomycota; class Sordariomycetes; order Hypocreales; family Clavicipitaceae; genus Epichloe; species Epichloe aotearoae. Next base: position 1,284 of record JFGX01000394.1, on the reverse strand, counting down.
TTATCTCTCTTATTTATAAATAAACCTTTATATAGCTTAGAAGCTAGTTTAGGCCTAGGATTATTAAAAGTCCTAGGCTAACTTAGCCCTCTAATTTCCACTTAAAATTAGGTATTTTCTAACTCTGAATTATTAGAGCCTAGGCTTTAATTAGCCTAATTCTCTTTATAAGTAAGTAAAATCCTATTAAATCTATTAATAATAATAATAATAATAATAATAATACTTATAAATTATATTCCTATTATAAGTCTTCTAGTAGCCTTATACTAGTTCTTGCTTATAATTTAAGCCTATCTTGTATAGTAATAAGATTAAGCCTAGGATCTAGAAGCATAGTATATAAATAAGGCTTATAAAAGTAGTAATTATTATCTATATCTTATAGAAAATAATTACTTAGTTTATCTAAGCCTTTATTTATAAAGGCTATAAAGATCTTACCTTAAGGGTTATAAACCTTCTATAATTTATTAGTATATAATAAAAAGTAAAAAAGGGATTTATAGAGTAATTACCTAATAATTATAGGCCTCTTAGTCCTCTTTTATATTAATAAGATATTTATATATTCTAATAATAAAAAGTAGGACTAAACCTAGAGTATTATACTTCTAGCTTTAAAGTATAATAGTAAGTTTATAGAAAACCTCTAATATACTACTTAAAGTTACTAAATCTACCTATTCTTAGGCAGTAAGTATAGCATCTTTTAAGGTAGCTATATTAGATTCCCTATTAAGAAGAATAATAGCTTTTTTAAGCTCTAAAGAAGTATTAATTATCTTATAGGTTAAATTCCACCTAGTTTTATTAGCTATAGAAATTATAGATTAGTTATAACTTATAAGAATAATATAAGAAGAAATAAAGACTTACCTAAAGGAATTTTTATAATATTATAATTCCTAGTAATATAGCCTTTATTTTTAGCCTTTTATAACGACTTTTACTAAAGTTTATATAATCCTTAGTTATTCTTAATAAGAATAGTAAGTCTTTTAACCTTACTAAGTAAGCCTATAGAAATATTAGTAAAAGTAATTATACTAATTATAATAAATTACTTACTATTTACTAAGGATTTAAATTCCTTAAAGTCTTGCCTTTCTTTAATAAAAGAAATATCTTCTATAGAATAGTAAAGAAATTTACTATTCCTATAGGATTCTAAATCTTCCTTTAAAGAGGTTAATTTAATAAATTTAGTTATAATATCCTTTACTATAATATTAAAGATATATGTAACACATTAGATATTATATAGTTTATTAATAATACTAT
>JFGX01000393.1:0-24203 GCA_000729855.1 Epichloe aotearoae | reverse complement strand
TCCTAAGGGTCCTAGTTATAGGTTTTCTAAATTTAACTCTATTAATTAATTAGGGGTTAGTATATAGTAGTAGTATTATTTTAGGGTAGTTTATAATTCCCTTTTCTTTATTATTTTATCCTTCTTTATATCTTTCTTAGTCTTAGTAATTATAATACTATTTATAGGACTAGTAATACTCTTTACTTATTACTCTAAGGCCTTACTGCCCTTTAATCTAGTAGATTTATTAAGAAATCCTTTAGATTTAGCTTTACTAATATAGATTTTAACTTAATTCTAAGTAAAATATATAGCTTATAAATTTACTAGGTTCTAGTAAATAAGTAGTTCTTAATCTCTTAGCTATTCCCTCTTTTTAAGAATTCTATTATTAAATTTATATCTTATAAGGTTATTTAAATCTTCTTATTTACTAGTTCTAATAAGTTTCTATTTTTAATATCTAAAATCTAGGTTTATGCTATTAAATATCTAAAATTAATAAATAAGGTATAGTTTATTTTTAGTAACTAGAAAAGTAAATTTATATTATAAATAGTTAGTTTTAAATATAGGGTTTCTATATCTAGGTTACTAGAGGTGTGTAATAAAAGAATCTCTAATTACTACTACTTATTATATACTAGCTCTATATAATATAGGGTTAAATCTATTAGAGGGGCTAATAGATTTAACTAGTTATAAGTTATACTAATTTTACTTATAAAAGCTACTATTAGGTATAATATATAATATTAGAAGTAAGTTAATTCTTCTAACTAGAGTGCCAAATCCGGCCCTATAAACGTCCCTCGTGACTGAGCTCATTTTGCCACGTAACACTATATATATTATATATAGATAAAGACTTATTTCTATATTTATACTATCTTTATTTCTATCTTTATACTATCTTTATTTCTAGGTTTATACTATCTTTATAACCTATTTTTCCTTTCTCTCTTATTTTTATTATTTATCCTATAATTCCTCTTATCCTATTTATTCTATTACTTATTACCCTATTTTTCCTATTTATCCTATTACTTATTTTACCCTATTTTTCCTATTTTTCCTATTTATTATACTTATTATATTTATTATATTTATTATATTTATCTTATATTCTTTATTTTATTATTCCTATTTCTACTTCTTTCCTATAGGCACTTACTCCCTTTAAATTACCCTATTAATTATACTCTTATTTAGCCCTTTCTATTAGGCTACCTAGCTTTATTATATTAATAGATTTAATAGTAAAGAGCCTTACTTTTTACCCTATTCTAATTACTATCTTATTTTCCCTAGATAGTATATACTAAGGTATTATTAGGCCTTAACTCCTTAGGGCTAGTAAAGCCTAATATCTTTATTATAAAGTATAGATAAAACTATTTTTACTAAAAAAATAGGATTAGAAGGTAGTTTATTAATAACACTAGCTTAATAGTAATATTTCTCTAAAGGTAAGATACTAAAGGTACCTTAAAAGGTATCCCCTATAAAACCCTTAAAGGAAAAGTTACTTAAGTAACTTTAAATATACTATTTTACCTTTATAAGGGAATAGGAAAAGCTAGTATAACTAGATCTAGATACTACTATATAGTATAAATTTAATAACTAGATTATAAGGTTTATTATAACTATATAGCACTAAGGCTAGGAAGAGAAAAACCTCTAGGAGAACTTTAAAGAAAACTTTAAAGATTAGACTAAAGATACCTTTAAAAAAGCTAATAAAGATATTATATAAGAACTATATAATATTCTATAAGAGAATAAAGTATATATTCCTAGGGGAATAGGAATTCTAATTATAAACTCTTTAGACTAAGTTCTTTAAGAAAAGATAAGAATAATATAGCTAAAAAAGAGGTTATAATTTTCTAAACCCCCTAAACTATAGGTTTAGACTTAATAAGCTTAATAAAATTAACCTTCTTAATTTATAATAATAGAATATTATTATATATACCCCTAATTAACCTTTTACTCTTTATAAAAGTAAATATAGTATTCCCCTTAATATTAAAACCTATAACCTAAATAATACCCCTATCCCTAAGAACTTACTTTACTAATAATATATACTCTCTTTAATAAGTAAACTATAAAAAAAATCTCTAAGCTTATAAAGATATATAAGAATAGTAACTAATATAGTAAAAAGCTATATAACTTTCTTATACTAAAGATTACCCTTTTCTAAAGTAAATATAACTATATTAACCTCCCCTAATCTTACTTTTAAAAGGTATTTTCTATTATACTAATAAAAGATACTAAGTAATATTACCTTAATTACCTTTTAGGTAAGAACTTTTTATATAAAGAGATAATTACTAAGATCTATTAATACTTTAAGATAAAAAGTAATTAATAATTCTATTAATATAAATAAAGTAATATAACCCTTATTAATATTATTACTAAAAACCCTAATAAGACTAAGCTTAAGTACCTTAAGATTATATTAACTACCCTAAAGAAAATCTATAAAGGGTTATACCTCTCTAATATAGTAAATATAAAGCTTTATAAGTAAATACTAAATATAGTAGCTAATATACCTAAATACTAGGTAGTAAAGTATATATATACCCTAGGCTTTAAGAACCTTATAAGAAATCTCTATAAGTTAATTACTATTAAAGAATTAAACTAGAAAAGTATTTAGTACTACTAGTACTAGGAAAAGAACTTATCTAAGGTAATATTTATAGACTATAAGTATAGCTAATAAAGCTATAGTAAAAAAAGCTATTATAAAATAATATAGTAAAGCCCTAAATAATACTTTATCTATAGTAGTAATAGCTACTAGTTAACTAATTATACTAATATAAAGTATTAGAAAGAAAAGAATAAATAGTAAGCTAGTAAAACCTATTATATACCCCCCTTAGATAGGAAGTTCTAGGTATTTCTTACCTTCTATAAGGGAAGGGCTAGTAATAATATAAATAAGGTAAATAATTAAGAATAGAAGAGTAACCTTAAGGCCTATATATAGGCCTAAGATAATAATAATAATAATACTAATAATAACCTATTATTAGGGGTATAATTAAGTATTATATAATTCTTTTACTTAGGGCTAGAGGTTAATAATACCTTTATTAATATAAATATTCTTACTACCCTTAATAATTAGGTATTCTAATATACTTTACTTAAGTAAGAATTATATAAACCTTAAGACTTTAATAAAGGGCCTATATTATATATCTCTAAAGAATACTATTTTAAAGAGGTTTTTAGAGGGATTATACCTAATATAAGTACTATAGGTAAATTAAGTATAGGTATTATATAGGTTAAGGCTTTAATAAAACTAATACCCTTACTAAAGATTAAACCTTACCCCTAGTAAGTTATTAAATTTAGTGCTAAGGAGGTAATAATATAAGGTATTATTAGTATGCCTATAGAGCTTAGTAAGCTAGATTTTTATATTATTAGTACTACTATACCCTTCCTTTTCTCTATTATTAATATAAATAGGATAAATATTAAGATTAATAACCTTACTAATATATTAATTTAAGGTAAAAAGACTATACTAATTATATAGTAATAGGGTTATCTATAGTAGCTACTAGAGGTAAAAGAAATAGTTACTTTCTACTTATTAAAAGGGGATATCTATTAATTATACTAAAGATTTAGTTATCCCTTAGTTTAATAGCTTATAAAGATTCTCTAATAAGCTAGTTATAATATTAAGCGCTAAGTAATTAAGAGATTAACTAAGGTTTATTATTATTACTAAATAAATAAAAAGGCCCCTAGTTAATTTAAATTTATAATTAAGAATAACTATAAAATTAACTATAAAATTATTATTAATATTATATAAATTAACTCCTAACTAGTCCTTTATATTATTAATTTAGTAACCTCCTTCTAAGTAGCCTAATTTCTTAATCCTAATAAGTAAAAGGCTTATAATATCTAGGATGCTATTAGGGAGTGCTAGATTAATATATATCTTAGCTCTCTAGATTAGATTATCTATAATACTAATAAGAACTTTACTTTTACTAAATTTAGGTACTATACCTATCTAATATTAATTAAAACTAATAAGGTACTTATTAAAGCCTATAATAGTATTAGAAAGGTAAAGAGATATTATAGACCTTTATGCTAGGCTTATAATATTATTATAGACTTAATTAGTAGTAAACTTATACCTAAATAATAGCTCTAGATAGCTATTAAAGCTATTAATAACTTAGTAAGACTAGATAGCCTAGTGCTAACCTTACTAGTCTTTAGAGCTTACCTATAGATAATAGATAAGTTACTACTAAGTATCTTTATTATTTAATAGGCTAAAGTAATTTAGAAGGCTACTAATAAAGTACACTATTACTTAGCTAGGAGGTAGGTTTATAATGCCCTTAGTACTTAGAATAGCCTAGATATATTACTAATATATTAGCTACTACTATAAGCTAATATATATATATAAAGAGAAAAAGGAAGGTAGTATAGCTCTTATAAGCTACTTACTACTAATAGGAAGACTTATACTATAGAAATACCCTATAGCCTAGTAAAGTTTTACTTTATAGTAGTTAGACTATATTATAAAGCTAGAATAAAGGGTAAGGAAGTAATACCTTAGGGTATTAAGGAATATAGTAACCCTAGTACTACTAGTAAAGAAAAAGAAAAGGCTTATAAGAAGATAAAGATAGCTAAGGAAGATAAGCTACTAGTAAACCTAGTATTAAAGAAAGTAGTATAAGTAAAGGTAATAGAAGAAAAGAATGAAAAAACTTTAGTAAAAAGAAAGTAAAAAAGGCTAAGGAAGGCCCTTATAGTCTAATTCTATATTAATAAAGATATAGTATTAAATACTAAGGCTAATAAAGCTAAAGATTATAGCCTTAGTAAGGTAAATCTTAAGAATTACTTTATATTTATTAATAAAGACTAAGAGAAGGCTTTAATTAAAAAGCCTATAGCTAGAGAAATACTAAATATAGTATTCCTTATAGTAAAGGAAAAGGCTAATTAAAACCTTACTTTTTAACTTTATTAAGAAGGAAAGATTATAACTCTAGGGAAGCTCTTTAAGTAATCTAATAAGGCTAAGATTAATACCCTTTAAGCCTATAATATATTTAAATTTATAATATTTAATCTAGTAAAGTACTAAGGCTATAGGATCTTTAATTCCTATATAGTAAGAGAAATTAAGGGTAAAGAAATAGAATTACCCTATAAGAAGTTATACCTTATAGTATAAGGCTATAATAATAAAAGAAAAGAGGCTATATTAATATAATTACTAATAATATAGTAAGTAAGCTAATAGCTAATTATAGCCCTTACTTTATTATTAAGGGGAAAAGGTATTTATATTTAGATCTAGGATATTATATAGGGTTATATTTAATTATAAATAAAGCTAAATAGACTTATTATTATAAAACTACTAAAATAGATTACTTACCTCTTTCTTAAAGGTATAGTAATACTAGTAATTAAGCCTCTTTATAGAATTATAAAGGTAGGAACTTACTAGTAAGTAACTTACTTTTACTATTATAGAGATAAGCTTAATATAATAACCTTAACTTATAACCCTTACCTACTTATTATAGCTCTAAGTAATAAGAACCTCTTTAGTATTATAGGGATATAAATAGATAATACTTTAGGACTTAGTAATAATAATTTCTTTAGAAAAGAAGAAAAAGAGCTTTAGAAGGCTAATTTTATAGTAAAAGAAAAATAGTAATTAATAACTAGGAATTCCCTTATTTTTAATAGCTATATCTTAATATAAAACGCTAATGACTTATTAACTCTAACCTAAAAGGGCTAAAGTTAGAAGATTAAGGAAGTTAACCCTTAATTACTAGTAGTAAAGTAAGAATATATAGAATAGTAAGCCTAGGGAAGTTATATTATAACTATATACTAACTAGAGGTATCTTATAACCTTTCTATTACTATATAACACTAAGAACCCTTTATTAATAATATTAAATACCTTAATAGGCGCCTTAAGTAGTAGATTAAGAATTAATAGCAGGGACTAGTATATTCCCTTAACCCTTAAAGAGGTAAAGCTCTTTATATTTATAGATAGATTACTAGCTAATAACGCGGACCTTAGCTTATAGATTAGATATGTAATTATAATTAGTAATAAAGTAATATAAGATAATAATACCTTTATTATAAGAGGTAATATTATTATATATAGCTTAATAAAAAGTAAGTAAGTTACCTATAGTACGCTTATAAGTAAGCTATATAGTATAGTTTAAGGCGCGGATATTATATACGTAATATCTATAACCCTTAAGTAGATTACTAACTAATTAAAGATACCTTAGATCCTAATAATCCTATATACTAACTCTTTTTTACTATATAAATATCTTATAAAGCTAGGTATAATAAAGGAGAAGCGCCTAATAATTAATATTATAGCCCTCTATTAATTATATAAGAGGCATGAGATCTATAAGGTTAGATAGATTAATAGCAGCAATAATCTAGCTAATATAATAATAAAGGTATTGCTAAATTTATCTCTTTTAACCTTAATTAATTTAAATAAATTAATAATTTATATAGAAGGTTAGGTTAAGAGACCTATAATATTAGGCATAGAGGCCTAAAGGAATAAAATAACTAGACTAGGTTAATATAACTAGATTAACTAGAATAACTAAGGCTAGGTAAGCTAATTAGCGTAGCAAATTCCTATTAAGGGATTTACTTATATACACTTTCCTTTATTCTAATTTTTATTATATTTTTAAGCTCTTTAGCTATAAAGAAAAAAAAGAGACTACTAGTATTAAATCCTTTAGACCTTTAGGTTTTATTTAGTTTAATAATAGCTAAAGGTTAGGGTAGATATAGGGCCTTTAAATAGATACATATAATGTAATTAGCTATAACCCTATACTATTATAGTGCCCTTATACTACGATGCTATTACTGCCTTACTTTTCCCCTTTTTTAGTTACCTTCTAACCTAGCTAGATTTCTCTCCTTCTCCCCTTTCTTAGCTCCTTAGTTATTATTAATTATTATTACCTTCAGAGTTGAATTAGACCTTTTGCACTAGTGTATCGTTCCTTGGTGGGGAAACCAACACTATATATACTAGATTAATAATACCCTAACTCTATATATAATATTAGTTACTAACCACACTTATAGGGCACTTTAGTTATTAGTGTGTATGCCTAGTTAGGGATAACTAGTACACACCTAGGGAGGTATTATATGCTATAAGATACACGCCTAGAAACACATAATTATAATAATAAGTACTAGGGATTATAGAGATAGATAATATAATAAGGGATAATAATATTAGTTATCTAGGTAAGGGGACTATTTAATCTATAAAAAGACTACCTATAGCTAGATTCTTTAACCGTAATTACATATAATAAGATTCTTAAGATTATCCCTATATTTTACTTTAGCTAAGATTATACCTATAATTAAGTTTACTATAGAAAGATAAATTAAAGAGTTTACTCTCCCTTATTTATTTAAGGAGTTACTTCTAATCTAATAGACTATTTAATCTAGGATATCTCTATATAATAAGATAATCCTAGCTATTATTATAATTAGTATTGTTAAGTTAATTAACCCCTCTATTATGCGTAGGCTCCAGAGCTACTGCGACCGTGGGCTAGCATCGTGTCTTTTGGGGTGTTGTTTTCCGCTTAACAAAGTACTAAGATAAAGACCCTTCTAAAGCTATATTTACTGATTATTAGTATAGATAATAACCCTATAGTAAGGGAAGCTATTATAGGAAAAGCCCTAGGTATAGCTTTAAGCAATGCTTTATCTATAGTAAAAGCAGCTACTAGTCTTTTAACTATCTTACTAAAGAATATTAGAAGGAAAAGAACTACTAGTAAGCTAGCAAGGCCTATTACATACCCCCTTTAGAGAAGAGGTTCTAGGTGTTCCTTACCTCCTATAAAGGGCTGGATAATAATAAGCCTAATAAGGGCCCTAGCTAGGAGTAGGAGCTATATCTTATAGCCTATATAAAGGCCTAAGATAATAATAATAATAATATAGAAAAACTACTATTAATAGTATATTTAAGCATTATATAATTCTTTTACTTAGGACTATAGACTAACTATAACCTTATTAATACTAATATCCTTATTACCCTTAATAATTAAGCTTTCTAATATACTTTCCTTAAGTAAAAGCCTTATAAACTATAAGAATCTAATAAAGGTTTAACTTACTATATTTCTAAAGAACACTATTCTAAAGAGATTTTTAAAGGTATTATACCTAATACTAGTGTAGTAGGTAAGTTAACTATAGGGAAGGTATAAGTAAAAGCTCTATTAAGATTAATACCTTTATTAAAGATAACCCCCTATAAGCTATAAATTATTATATTTAGTGCTAGATTAGTAACTATAAGTGGCATTTTTTATATGCCTATAGAGCTTAGTAAGCTTAAATTCTATATTATTAATATAGCTACCCCTTTTCTCTTTTTAATTACTAATATAGATAAGATATAAGTTAAGATTAATAACCTTATAAATATGCTAATTTAAGGTAATAAGACTATGCCTATAGTGTAATAATAGGGCTACCCTTAGTGGTTACTAGAGGTAAAAGAAATAGTTATCTTTTACCTATTAAAGAGGGAGATTTATTAATTATATTATTACTTTAGGTATCCTTTTGTTTAATAGCTTATAAAGATTCTCTAATAAGCTAGTTATAATATTAAACACTAGGTAATTAAGAAGCTAACTAAAGTCTGCTACTATTATTAGATAAAAGGAAAAGCCCCTAGCTAGTTTAAATTTACTATTAAGGATAACTATAACTTTAACTATAAGATTATTATTAATATTATTTAGATTAATAACTAACTAGTCCTTTATGTTATTAATTTAGTAACCTTATTCTAAGTAGCCTAATTCCTTAATCCTAAGAGGCAGAAGGCCTAAGATATCTAGGATGCTATTAGAGAGTGCTAGATTAATACCTATCTTAGACCTCTAGATTAGATTATCTATAATGCTAGTAATAACTTTGCTTTAGCTGAATTTAAGCATTATACCTAATTAATATTAATTAAGATTAATAAGATACTAATTAAAGCCTATAATAGTATTAGAAAAGTTAAAAGATATTATAGACCTTTACGCTAGGCTTATAAGATTATTATAGATTTAATTAGCACAGAGATCTTACTAAAGTAATATCTCTAAATAGCTATTAAAGCTATTAATAACTTAGTAAGCCCTAATAGCTTAGTGCTAACTTTACTAGTCTTTAGAGCTTACCTATAGATAATAGATAAGTTACTACTAAGTATCTTTATTATTTAGTGTGCTAAAGTAATTTAGAAGGCTACTAATAAGGTCTGCTATTACCTAGCCTTATAGCAAGTCTATAATGCCCTTAGCACCTAGAATAGCCCTAATACCTTACCTATATATTAGCTACCTTTATAGGCTAATATATATATATAAAGAGAGAAGGGTAGCTAGTATAGCCCTTATAAACTAATTACTATTAATAAGAAAACTTATATAGTTAAGATACCCTATAGCCTAGTAAAGTTTTACTCTATAGTAGTAAAGCCTTACTATAAAGACCTATATATTATAAAGGGGCTAGGACCTTAGGAGATAAAGCCCTAAGATATTAGGGAGAACATAACTATACTAGCTACTACTACTACTTAAGGAGAGTCTTTTATTACTATAAAAGTAAGGGTAAGAGTAAAAGAAAAAATAAAGCTACTAGCGCTAGTAAAGAGAAAGTAAAGGAGGCTAAGGAAAGCCTTTATAGTTTAATTTAATATTAACTAGGGTAAAGAAAAGCCTATAGAGGCTTATAAAGCTAAAACTAGGCTTATAAAAGCTTATAAGGCCTAGATAGCCCTTATAGGAAGCTATAGAGTTAAAGACTTTATAGCTTAACTTAAGGTAGCTAAAGCTACCCTTATAGAAGGCTATAAAGCTTATAGCCTTAAGATAGTAAAATTAGAGGCTATTAGGGCTAGGGCTTATAATATTAAGGAGACTATTAAAGCTATAAAGCTCTTTATATTTATTAATAAAGACTAAGAGTAAGCCTTTATTAAAGAAATTATAGCTAGAGAAATACTAAATATAGTATTCCTTATAGTAAAGGAGGAGGCTAACTAAAACCTTACTCTCTAACTTTACTAAGAAGAAAAGATTATAACCCTAGGTAAGCCCTTTAAGTAATCTAACTAGGCTAAGATTAATGCTTTATAAGCTTATAATATATTTAGATTTATAAAGTTTAACCTAGTGAAGTATAGAGGCTATAGACTCTTTAATTCCTATATAGTTAGAGAGATTAAAGGCAAGGGAATAAACTTACTATATAAGAAGTCTTACCTTATTATATAAGGCTATAATAATAAAGGGAAGGAATTTATCTTAATATAATTACTAATAATATAATAAGCAAGCTAATAATTAATTATAACTATTGCTTTATTATTAAGGTAAAAAGGGATTTACCTTTAGATTCGCGATATTATATAAGCCTATGTTTAATTATAAATAACGCTAATAAGGCTAATTTTTATAAGATTACTAAAGCAGATTATACACCTCTTTTTAGAAGGAATAGTAATAGAGGTAATTAAGCCTCTTTATAGGATTATAAAGGCTAGAACCTATTAGTAAGTAATATACTTCTATTACTATAGGGATAACCTTAATATAATAACCTTAACCTATAATCCTTACTTACTAGTTATAACTCTAAATAATAAGAATCTCTTTAGCATTATTAGAATGTAAATAGATAATATATTAGGCCTAAGTAATAATAACTTCTTCTAAAAAGAAAAGAAAGAGCTCTAGAAGGCTAAATTTATAGCTAAAGAAAAATAATAATTAATAACTAGAGATCCCCTTATCTTTAATAGCTATATCTTAATCTAAAATGCTAATAACTTATTAATCTTAACCTAGAAAGGCTAAAGCTAGAGGATTAAAGAAGTAAATCTATAATCTCTAATAGTAAAGTAAGACTACATAGAATAATAAGCCTAAGGAAGCTATATTATAACTATATATTAACTAGAAGCTTTATATAACCTATTAATTACTACTTAATACTAAGAACCTTTAGCTAATAATATTATATAACTTAATAAATACCTTAAGTAGTAGATTAAGAATTAGTAGTAAGGGCTATAATATATTCCCTTAACCCTTAAAGAAGCAAAGCTCTTTATATTTATAAATAGATCGCTAGCTAATAATAAGGACCTTAGCTTATAGACTAGGTATATAATTATAATTAGTAATAAGATAATATAAGATAATAATACCTTTACTATAAAAGGTAATATTATTACGTATAGCTTAATAAAGAGCAAGCAAGTTATATATAGCGCGCTTACATCTGAATTATATAGTATAGTGTAAGGCATAGATATTATATATGTAATATCTACAACCCTTAATTAAATTATAGACTAATTAAAAATACCTTAAATCCTTATAATTCTTTATACTAACTCTTTCTTATTATATAAATACCTTATTAAGCTAGGTATAATAAAGGAGAAGCGCCTAATAATTAATATTATAGCTCTTAATTAATTATATAAGAGGCATAAGATCTACAAGGTTAGGTAGATTAATAGCGGCAATAACCTAGCTAATATAATAATAAAGGTATTGCTAAATTAGGCTCTTTTAACTCTAATTAATTTAAATAATTTAATAATTTATATAAAAGGTTAGGTTAAGAGACCTTTAATAATGCTATAAAGAGAGCTTTAATAGGGTTAATAAGGGGGATTTATTATAATTAGATTAATCAAGTTAACTAATGCTAACTAAGCTAATTAAGGCTTTAGATTCCTATAAAGGGATTTACTTATATATACTTTCCTTTAATTTAATTTTTATTATATTTTTAGGCTCCTTTAGCTATAAGGAAAAAGAAAGACTGCTAGTGTTAATTCCTCTAGATCTTTATTAGCTTAATTATAGCTAAAGGCTAGACTAAATATAGGGCTAGTAAGGCTGCTAAATTAATACACGTAATATAATTAGCTATATTATTTACCACCCTCTCTTTTGCCTTACTTCCCTGTTTTACCTACCTTCTCTCCTAGCTAGATTTCCCTCTCTTCTCCCTTTTCTAGATAATTATTAACTTTAATACTACGGACTTAATATATCGTTACCTGCGCAGGCACCTTGGTGTAACTAATAATAAGGCTATAATAATAAAGAAAAAAAGGCTATATTAACTTAATTACTAATAATATCGTAAGTAAGCTAATAGCTAATTATAGCCTTTATTTTATTATTAAAATAAAAAGGTATTTATATTTAAATTAAAGATATTATATAAGCTTATATTTAATTATAAATAAAGCTAAATAGGCTTATTATTATAAGACTACTAAATTAAATTACTTATCTCTTCCTTAAAGGTATAGTAATACTAGTAATTAAGCTTTTTTATAAAATTATAAAGGTAAGAACTTACTAGTAAGTAACTTACTTTTATTACTATAAGGATAAGCTTAATATAATAACCTTAACCTATAACCCTTACTTACTTATTATAGCTTTAAGTAATAAGAATCTCTTTAGTATTATAGGAATATAAATAAATAATATATTAAGCCTTAGTAATAATAACTTCCTTAAGAAAGAAAAAAAAAGCTTTAAAAGGCTAATTTTATAGTAAAGAAGAAATAAAGATTAATAACTAGGAATTCCCTTATTTTTAATAGCTATATCTTAATATAAAATACTAATAACTTATTAATTTTAACTTAAAAAAGCTAAAGTTAAAAGATTAAGGAAGTTAATCCTTAATTACTAATAATAAAGTAAGACTATATAGAATAATAAGCCTAAGGAAGCTATATTATAACTATATACTAACTAGAGGTATTCTATAGCTTTTTTATTACTATATAATACTAAGAACCCTTTATTAATAATATTAAATACCTTAATAAGTGCCTTAAATAGTAAATTAAGAATTAATAGTAAGGGCTATAGTATATTCTCTTAACCCTTAAAGAGATAAAGCTCTTTATATTTATAAATAAATTACTAGCTAATAATATAAACCTTAGCTTATACATTAGATATATAATTATAATTAGTAATAAAGTAATATAAGATAATAATACCTTTATTATAAAAGGGAATATTATTATATATAGCTTAATAAAAAGTAAGTAAGTTACTTATAGTATACTTATAAGTAAGCTATATAGTATAGTTTAAGGCATAGATATTATATATATAATATTTATAACCCTTAAGCAAATTATAGACTAATTAAAGATACCTTAGATCCTAATAATCCTATATACTAATTTATTTTTACTATATAAATACCTTATAAAGCTAGGTATAACTAAGGAGAATTAGCTAATAATTAATATTATAGCCCTTTATTAATTATATAAAAGGTATAAAATCTATAAGGTTAGGTAAATTAATAGTAGTAATAATCTAGCTAATATAATAATAAAGGTATTACTAAATTTATCTCTTTTAACCTTAATTAATTTAAATTAATTAATAATTTATATAGAAGGCTAGGTTAAGAGACCTATAAGGTTAGGCAAGGCCTCTAGGAATTAGATTAATATAACTAGATTAACTAGAATAACTAAGGCTAGGTAAGCTAATTATAGTAGTAGATTCCTATTAAGGGATTTACTTATATATTTTCCTTTATTCTTATTTTTATTACGTTTTTAAGCTCTTTAGCTATAAAGAAAAAAGAGAGACTACTAGTATTAAATCCTTTAGATCTTTAGGTCTTATTTAGTTTAATTATAGCTAAAGGTTAGGGTAAATATAAGGCCCTTAAATAAATATATATAATATAATTAGCTATAACCTTACACTATTATAGTGCCTTTATACTATAATACTATTACTACCTTACTTTTCCCCCTTTTTACTTACCTTCTAACCTAGCTAGATTTCTCTTCTTCTTCCCTTTCTTAGCTCCTTAGTTATTATTAATTATTATTACCTTTAATATTAAATTTAACCTCTTTACACTAGTGCATCGTTCCTTAGTAAAACTAACAGTAAGGGACTTTATAAAAGAAGGTATTTTAGAGAAAGCTTTATAAAGCCTTAATTTTCTATTTTCCTCTTAATTCCTTATTTTTAGCTAAATATACTACTAGGGGTAGTGTTAAGGATATTCATAGCCTTATATTATAGCCTTAGGTATTAATATTATTAGCCTTATTATTCTCTCTTTATTTAATAATATAGCTTCTTATATTATGTTTATTATTATATTTTATTATAAGCTTTATTTAAAGACCTAGAATTACTTATTAATAGATTTATAGCTTATAATAAGCTTCCTTTTCTTCTATTAAATTCGTAGATAGTAATTCTACATTATCTTCTCTTTCCATCGCTCTTTGCCACCAAATCACTCCACAGGAGTCAAAGGTAGTGGCGTTTCCATCCATGTGAAGAGTATTATCTTTAGTTAGAGCCAGCCCGCCCATAATAGCCATTAATTTTAGTTCGCAAGTAGCAACCACAGTCTCTCCGTGTAGAATAAAAGCATCCATAGTTTGCAAGAACTTTGGTGTCCACATATTTCCACAGCTACTATAGCATTGAAAATGAGTCGACTGAGATCTTCGTTCACGACACACCTATGCAAAACACGGGTGCAATGCCACTATAAATCCTATTAGCCATAGTACTAGAAAATAGTTCTTAAGGCAGAAGGTGGCGTAGCTCTAATTTACTTTATCCTCACTAGCTTTTTCTTATGGCTTTTGTTAGCTAGTTTTCTTATCTCCCTATTAACTTATACATTAGTCCGTGACTTATAGGTGCTTACTAGGGTAGGAAAGTCTATTTTTAACATAGTTCGCCATCTACCACTCGCAATTATTGTGTCTATAGCGTGCGCTATAGCGACAGCTAGTATGTTTCTGCTGTGGTAGATTTGGCGGCACAACTATATTTGGATATGTCGCTGTCTTATTGTGCGCGTATTCCGTTTGTATTCTTATAAACTACTTTTCTAATATCCTGCTAGCCCTACCTTTCTTCACTCTATAACAGGCTTTATTTTGATATTAGTGAACGTTTACTTAGTGTAAGATAGACAGTGGTTAATCACTGCCCTCGTTAGCGGTGTGGTATCGGGGATGTGGATGCTGTTCTTAATGTCCGTGTATGTTCTTTACCAGGTTCTGTTACGAAATTTAGATTAGTAGGATTATATTTTAGCTGCATATGTTAAATATAATTGTATAGGCTGAACCTAAATGCCTCTGGTATACTTATTATCTCATCTTGTTTGCTGGTGTGATCACACAAATGCCTCAAGGGATTAACAGAGGAGAGCGACAAATGCCTGTGCGGATGTGGACCCAACCTGTACAAGATCTCGAGAACTGGCCTGCTCGGTCAATTCTGAGAGGGCCGAGAAGGGCCTGACAAGTCCATAGATACAGAACAGTCATTAAGACTATTCGTACCGTGGTAACCGCTAAGCGGAAGGGAAAGCAGTTCGGGCAAGGAACGGCTTAATTCTCAGAAGCGTGAAACGGATAATACTGTATGTTTAGTTGAACGCTGCATAGCTGCTTAAGCGGCTGGGACAGTCGATGAATTAATAAATAAATAAATAGGAGGACGTACAGCTACCAGTACCGATGGACGTAATGGGAGGAAGCTACCAGTACCTGGTGTCAGGGCGTTGCCGGTAGCCACGGTGGCCCAGGTACTGGTATAGCGCAGCTACTAGCAGACTGGCGGCCCCAGATGCCAGTACAATTTGTATGCCAGTAACCCGGGCAGGCAGGTTGATGGTAGATAAGGTGTGCCAGTAGCGATTGCTCTGAAGTTGCTGGTAAGTGATTACTGCTGGTAGTGCCGGAGTACGAGGTACTAGCAACGACCTCTTGGCGCCCCATAAGTTACTGGCAGCATCGTCCCGCAGGGTTACTGGCACCGATTGGAGTGTGACAGGGGATAAGCGCCAACGGAAGTTCTCCATATTCTGGGTACTGGTACTAATGCAATCTCTGGTACTAGCAACCGACCACACATCGATCAGCATTGTCGTAAAACTTTATTTGGGCGTTTCCCCGCTACTGGTCGCTATCTGACACTGTAGTTTCTAGTATTATAAGGAAACTAGAAGCCTCTCAATTATTAACCAATTCGCGTCTAACTATGCTACAGCCTTTGTCAGTGGCAAAACCGGGAGAAGCCTCCTGCCACTGCGAGCCATGGGGCCCAATACCCGTAACGCTGGTAGTCTACATCCTATATCTATTCAACATATCCTGCACACTCCTTGGCAAATGTGTTGGCCTGTTTTCATGGCTGGCATTTGGTGCATTTTTTTCAAAGGGCACAACGGAGCTATATTAGGCTGCTACCATGCAAGTTGACAACGTTAGGCCGTCACCTGAGGTCTACCTCTTTGGTGCAGCAACGATTCGATGACAACACCCAGTGGGTGGTCTGCAGAACCTCGTTTCAAGGAGTCGCCATCGTGGCCAAACATTTCGCAGATCCATAACCCAACATCATCAATACGGTCCTGAAATATGGCCATTGAAGGGGTTTTTGCGATGAGGCACACCGAAAATCACGACTCTGAAACTAGGATCTCGGCTACAAATGCACGATTACTATTAATAAATTGTTGACCCTCTTCATACTGGTGCAAGAGGAGATGCTAAGCGCTGGCTGCCTACGGGGTCAGCGTTGCAGCGCAGGTGAGGCCAAGAGCCAAAGCAAGCACCGACGTTACGGTCACTGTTATTTGGAAGGCAAAGAGCAGCAAAGAACACCGAATTTAGGCAACAATTGTCTGTCAGGCGTTAATTTCCAGGGTATTTAACAAATGTTGCGCCTTGCCGAGAACGTTGACGAATACTTTGAATATCTGAACTATTCATCAACCACGGAGGGTTACTCATCTTTAGTTTCTTCTATAGAACTTTATTTGTCTTTTCTCAAACTATCCCACCAAACCAACGCAACCATGCCCGGCCACGGAAAGAGTAAGGCAAAGAAGGAGAGCAAGACTGTCAAGTTAAACCGGCTTGAAGGAGAATGTAGAGATATTCAGCAAAAACTTGCTGAAAAGGAAGCAACTATTAGTACCCTAGAGCAAGAGTATCAGGTTGATGCGGATGGTCGAGCGGCTTATAAAAAATCTACCTACGAAAAGCTATCGAAAGCCTACGACAAGCGAGAGCGGTACAACGCTGAGCTTCAGCAAAAGCAAAGCGAATACGCCGCAACCGAAGCCGAGCCTGAATCAAGTAGTAGCGACGAGAGTAAAAAGTCCCGGGGCTCCAAACGCAGCAGCCGACGCAGCGGGTCCTCTAAATCGACTGATCCCGCTACTATCGGTTGGGACTGTGGCATTTGTGGAACAAGCAACATTAACGATCCTTGGGGACCTGTCAACTGGTGCGCCTGTGGTCACCAATTTTGCGACAACGACGAGTGTTGTGCGGTCCAGTGGGACCCTGAAGCATAGGCCGAAAGCTGCGTGAGCTAGTCATTTGCTAATTCTGGCGGTTGGATTTTACTTTGAGTTTCATGACGGGATAAATAGCTTCACATTATTTTTATTCTTTAGCACAGTCACTCGTTAATTACGCTGGCCTGAGAATAATTTATCTTACACATAAAGTTTTATGCTCCCGTTTGCCCTTACGACCTACTTATCTCTGAATGTGCTGGGGCCATATAGTTGACGAATTAAGTAGAATATTGTACCTTGCACTGGAGTGGAGGAGTTCAGGAATGCCCACTAAATAAGCAGCCAGGAACGGGGCTGACCACGTGACCACATTCTCCTCACCACCCTGTTAGCTTACCAAGCCAAGGAGTGTTCCTCCATCATTATTTTACCTCAGCAGCTCAACTCATTGTGATTACAGGTTCAAAGCTCGACGGAGGAGCCAGCACTCTGTTCCAGACAAACATACGTAGCTATCTACTCTCTCGAACAAACCCCTTGATTTCTCTCCTCAGTTTCATACTTATAGAGCTTTTGCATTCTTGCCTATCGTTCATCACCATGCCTTCCGCACAAGACATCGCCTCAAGATTGGCGTATATCACCGGACTACTAAGTGCGGGGGGTACGAATGCGCAGATGAAGGGGTGGTATGAGGAATACAAGAAGCTGAATGTAGAACTGAAGGAAGCAAAGGCCCTGCAGGCAAAAAATCCGAAAGCTTTACGTACGTCCCAGTTCACGCCGCCGATTCGTACTTGGCTAATATGGAAGCAGGTAAATAATTTTCTGGCGAGGTAACGACAACATGGCCGCGTCTCACCCTCGTCAACCTCGGTCTTAAACTTCGATGCTGTTTTGTCTCTCGGCTCTCCGCAGACCAAGAGCAAGAATGACTACTCCGCCCAAAGAGAGAGCGCGCTCTGGCTATGCCACGCTTTCAATCACTGCGTGACGACAAACGATCTGTCATCAGATGATCAACCCGATCTCTAGGGCCTACGCCTTCCCGCCTTCATATTCGTTTCTCAGTGTGGACATATTAAGACGAAACCTGATCTGCTTGGAGACACGGGTCGAGCCGGGTCAAACTAGCCTTCGCGAATAGAACCAAAAATGAACTGCCGCGCATGCCAACAATCCTTCATCCCCTGAATGCGCATCATTAACGGAGGTATCTCCCTCGTCTGACCGATATTGGCCCTGGCAATGTGACCATTCGTGTCGTTCATTGACCAACAAGAATGGTATGAACCTGGTATGAGATGGATTTCGCCAATGGGCTTAGATTCACTAGACGCAAGAAGCAAGGCTATGGCAGACCGCCGATGTTAGGTCTAGCAGGATCGTCACGACAGCTGCCCTCCGACGTATCTGATACGCTTGACCTGCACATGCAAGCTACAAATATGCCTTGGAGGAACTTTTGAAGGGGCGTGTTATTGCTATGATCCACTTCATAGTTTCGATCTCCCACACTGACAAGGCTTTTGATAATAATTCTAGCTTAGCTTAAACCTAGAGACGGTTTTATTAGGTAAATCTTAAGTTTATGGTGTGGCTAGATTGTAAGACATATAGAAATATAATGCAAGCAGGCGAGAAATGCCTAAAAGCCACGATCCTTTGGAGGTAAGATAAGAGAAACTAGAAAAAGTATGAGGAGAAAGTAGTCTAATAAACCTAGAGCCCTTATAAATGTGTAGCAGGCTTGTAGATGGATTAGTTTGTGCTAAAGTATTTAAGTTTAAAATATTCTAGCATATCTATCTAATCTATTGCTCTACATTTATTAGCATAGCTTCTAACTTGACTTGTGCTAGCCAGGGTCCCGCATCTCCTTGCCACAAGTCCCTAGGCTATAAATAAACATTACGCTATTAAACTATAGGACATACTTTAGCTAACTCTAAAGCTAACCCTAAGGCCAACCTAGATATCTCGCTCCTGGAGTATAACTATGATTTAGATACTACAAACTTAATGGTTATAACTCCTAAAGATCTTAATTAATAACTCTAAGAATACGAAGAGCTTATTGCAGAGACCTATTAATATAGTACTTATTACCCTATGTATTGTAAACCTTAAAATACTAATGGCTATAGTTATTAGCAAATAACCTACGGAGTATTCTCCTTAGCCTTCACTAGAGATAAACTAGCTATTGAAGAAACAAGGCTTATGCGCTAATTAAAGTGCATAGAAGCGCACTAGTAGTTGGAAAAAACGCAAAGTCTTGGTTAATGTATTGCATTACGTAAGCTTAGAAGAACTAGAACACCTGTCTACCTTCCTTGCTTTTATTAAGATATATAGGAAGATAGTGGGAATTGGCTATAATAGTAAAACTCTTTTATAGGTTAAAAGATTAACGGATGTTAAACGAGATACGGAAGGTTAGATGATGGTTAATGTTAAGGATATTCACAGCCTCACATCGCAGCCTTAGGCATTAACATCGTTAGCCTTGTTATCCTCTCTTTGTTTAACAATGCAGCTTCCTATATTGCGTTTATTATCGCGTTTTATTATAGGCTTTATTTAAAGACCTAGAATTACTTATTAATAGATTTATAGCTTATAATAAGCTTCCTTTTTTACTATTAAATTCCTAGATAGTAATTCTACATTATTTTCTCTTTCTATTACTCTTTACTACTACATTACTTTATAGGTTATAAGCCTAGCGCTTATAATTATACCCTTTCTTTAAATTTTCTTTTTATCTAACTATTATAGTCTTATATATAATTATATATCTTTTTCTAATATCTTATTAAAGTAAATTACTTAACTTATAGGGTAGTATAAAAACCTTTTCCCTTACCTAAAACTAATAATAATAATATTATATAGGTTAAGATTAAATTAATTAGAATTTAGCTTATATATATAAAATAGTAAAAATCTTTTATATAACTAGGAATTAAATATATAACCTTTATTATATTATTTTCTAGCTTATAATTATAGTACCTCTCTTATATTATTATAAACTTTAAAATATTATAAATTTTATAATATATATAAAAAGTTAACTATTCTAGGCAAATCTTAGTAAATAGTAGGCTAGGATAAGATATTCCTTATAGAATTACCTTAGGCACCTAAGACTAATAATCTAGATTTATTACTATTTAAGTAGTAATTAGTATTATAAGTATAATAGTATATAGTAAAGTAAGTAAAGTAAGTATAATAATACCTTCTAACTAGGCTAGGGTAAAATATTTAAGGAGTATCTAAAAATACCTTTAGGCTACTTATACCTTTAACTTTATAACTCTATATATTAGTAGCTATATAGTAATTTAATTAATTAAGAGCTACTACTATAACTCTAACTTAACTAAACTAATATTAATTAGTATTAGGTAAGTAGAGTAATAAAAGTAAATAAATCCCAATATATAAACCTACCTTTCCTTTCCTTTAATATAAGTAATACTAGGGGTAATTCTAGCACTATTCTAGCTACCTAACCTAATTTAACTAAACTTAATAATATTACTAAAGCTTAGTATATAAGAATAGTAGTTATTATACCTCTTAAGGGAGGTAAGAACTTTAAGAAATAGGAGATCTTAATCTAAATATAAGTTTATATTATATAACTTATAGTATATTTAACTAGTAAGATTCCTTAGTCTAAATAAATAGATAAGTATTATACTATTCTCTTTTCTATTATTTAATAAAGCCTCTTTTCTAAAGTCTAAAAGAATTTAACTTATATAGGATAAACTAATATAATATAAGTTACTTAAATAATATAACTAATTAAGAGTAATTATAGCTTTAAAGCTAATTTAGCTATTATTAAGCTCCTATAGTAGTTCTCTTAATTAAAGAGAGCTAATTTTACTATAATAAAAGCTTAGCTAGACTATTACTAAAACCTTTAGAACTAAATCTATAAGATTAAAAAGATCCTAGATATTATCTAGGTCTTATAGATAATTAAAGTAGTTAAAGGGTTAATACCTAATATCTATAATACTTAGAAGATTAAGGGATTCTCTAAATTAAAGCTTATAAAAGAAGGTATACTTACTTACTTAATATATAAAGCTAATAAGCCTTAGAAGGACTAAAAGGTTAACTTTAATACCTAATAAAAGAACACTAAGAATAATACTAATATAAAAGCTAAAAGTAAAGCTCTAATAAAGAAGAACAAAACCTCTAAGACTATTAAGCTTAGTTATAGTTATTTAATCTCTTTAGGGTAACTAATTTATTTAAAGGGCAATTGCTAGAAGCTTTACCTAGAGAAGATACTTAATTTAATAAAGAGAAAAGGTAATTTAACTATAATTACTAACACTATAGCTTCTCTAGATTATGAGAACAAGGGATAGCTAGGCAAGAGGTATAGGGGCACTTATATATTAACTAAAGCTTGCTAGGCCTAAGTGTGTTATACATACGAGTTACTAGCTTATAGCTAGCGGCTTGCTAGTATTACGTAAACCTAGCCCTAGGATATAATATGCCTATTAGGTAGTGCGCTAGTGCGCTAGTGTTATAAGTAAGCCTTATAATTACCCCCTTACTTTTAGCTAGGCTTTTAAATAGCTTTTACTAGCTTATATATAGCTATTTACTAACTAGTAATTATATTAAAATAATAATAAATAATAGGTAGTACTTAAGTATAAATTTACCTCTAGCTTCTTACTATATTATATACTTTTCCCTTTTATAATTATAGTAATTCTTTTTTAAAATACTATTATACCTTAAATTACTATAACTTTACCCTTACTAATTACTATCTCTTTACTATAAAAATAGAGATAATTCCCTTAAAAATATAGTTATATATATTATCTATATACTAGGTATATAAAGTTTAAGAAAAACCCCTTAGAGAAGCCTACGCTCCCTTAGATAAACTATCTATTCCCTTATATTTTATTAGGTATTACTATAAAGGTAAAGCTTATAAAATATTATCTTTAGTATTATTACTATAGTAATATATATAAGGGGGTAAATCTACTCTTTTTCCTTAGTATCTTAGCTTCTTATTACTAACCTTTTTATATAGGCTATACTTACTATAAAGGGTAATTTTCTTAACCTTCTTACTATTTTAGAATAGCTTTAAATACTTATAAAAGCTATAGATAAGGAAGTTTTAGAGAAACTAGTATTCTCTAAGAAGACTTATTATCTTTTTACTAAGTATATACTAGCTTTAATCCTTAGATTTAACTATATAAATATAGCTTATTAGATTACTTTTAGTATAATAAGTGCTATAAAGGTCTAATAAATATATTACTTCCCTCCCTATTCTTTATTTTTTTACTTATAATTTAGTATAAGCTACCTTAATTATATACTAATAATATATAGTTTTATACTAGTAACTTCTTATTATTATATATCCTAGCCCTTAGCTAGGAATTATAAATCTTATATACCTCTCTTAGTTATATATTACTATCTATTTACTAACCTTTTTATAGCCTAACTATTATAAGTATTTAGCTATTTAGAAGATAAAAATAGTTTTATAATTATATTTCTCTAACCTAAGCTATATATCCTAGAGTATAGTAAAACACTAGTTTTTCCTAATAATATAGGAGGTAGTAGTAGTAAATAAAAATAATAGTAAATATCTTTTTTAAGATAGTAAAGTATTTTTATATAAGGGCGCTATAATAATAGGTTTTCCTTTAAAACTCCCTTTCTTTTAAGGGTATTTTCTTTTATTATTTAGTAAGTAATCTAAGGATTTTTTAATTAAAGTATAATAGTAGCTAATAAGGCTAGGCCTTTTTTATAGTAACTTTATACCTTATTACCTATAACTTACTTATAAGGCCCACTTACAACACTAGCGCACTAGTGCACTACCTAATAGGCGCACTATGTCCTAGGGCTAGGTTTATATAATACTAGCAAGCCGCTAGCTATAAGCTAGTAACTTATATATATAATATACTTAGACTTAGTAAGCTTTAGTTAATATATAAGTGCCCTTATACCTCTTACCTAGCTATCTCTTATTCTTATAATTCTAAAGCTTCTCCTACTAGCTACTTAAGAGTAATATAAGGGGGAGAACTATATAATTTACTAGAGTAATACTATATATTAACTAGAACTAGATAAATAAGGGTAATACTATAGGTAAGGGTATACTATACTTAGTAAGGACTTTAACTAAGACTAAACCCTTTATTACTAAAGAAAAAGAGATAGTAGTTAAAGAGTAAATTACCTAGCTTAAGTAACTTAAGAAACTATAAGAATAGGAATAGGAACTTATTAACCTATTATATCTTAATAGAGAAGAGAAATAGGTAAAAGGGGGCTAAAAGGCTAGTATATCCTTAAGTCTTAGTAGCTAAGAGGTTAAAGTCTAGAATATTACTAACCTTTAATACCTTATAAATCTATAGAAGTATAAGATATAATTAAATAACCTAAACTATACCTTTAGGGGGATAAAGAAGAAGTACTAATATAATAACTAAAAGATTCTCTTTATACTTAACTATATATATATAAACTATTAGGTAAGATAGGACTAATATATTAAGGAATAACTAGCTAATAGCTAGGATTACCCTAAAGATAACTAGGAAAAGTTCTAAACCTAGACCCTTATATTACTTAAGGATTCTATAAACTATAATATA
>JFGX01000392.1:0-24252 GCA_000729855.1 Epichloe aotearoae | reverse complement strand
AATAAGGTCTAGTCTTATGCTTAGGTAATAATATAGATTAGTATAAAATAAGTAAGCTATATATTTAACTTCTAGAGTAAGGTTATTAAATTTTATATAGTACTTCTTATAATTATTATACTTCCTTATCTCTTATAGGTAATACTACTTTATATTATATAGCTAGTAAAATACTTTATTACTTATATTATTAGATTTAACTATCCTAGCTATAAAGTAAAATATAAGGTCTAAATAAAATTATATATATAGGTACTAAATTTAACTACACTAGGTTTATTAGTATATTAGAGGGAGTTATAAGGTATAAGTAAGGTAGGTTACCCTTAGTAAGTATAATAAATAATATATATAAGAGGGTCTAATAGTTTTATACTAACCTAATAAATTTACCTTCTTATTATTATACCTTTACTCTTACTATTATTATTCTATAGGGGGTTTAAGGCCTTTCTTTATATACTCCTTTACCTAATTAATTAGATTTTTCTTAAGGTAATCTTCTACTATCTTAAATATATTTATTCTTATTTTATTCTTTACTATCTATTAGTTATCTTTAGTAGTATAGCCCTTCTATCTAATAAGAAATTTTACTTTTATAGTTTTAGTTTACTTAAGAATCTTAATATAATAATTATAGATTCTTTTAATTTCCTAATAGTCCGCTTCCTTTAGATTATTAAATATAATTAGTAGTAAGGCTAGTTCTTCCCTTTTAAATAGGTCTTTCCCTTATACTAGCTTCTATATTTATACTAATAATACTACTAGATAGACTTATAAATTTAGGGGAAAATCTAACTAATATACTAGAGGGTTTACTTTTTCTAATACTTTATATAGCCTTACCTTCTATAGTAACTATTTCTTCTTAGGTTTACTAGGTAATTTATACCCCTTATATAATTATAAATACACTATATCTTCTTTATTAATATTAACTAGTTTATAATAGTTATTATACTAAATTTTAGTAAGTATAACTACTATTATAATTACTAGTTAGGCCTTATACTAGTATAACTTTTATAATACTATAATATTATTTACACTAGCTCTAGTATTAGTTATATTATTTAGGGAAAGTAAATTAATAATACTTAATAGGTAAAAACTATATAATTATTAAGGACTGGCCCTTAGGCAACTGCAGTAGGGCGTTAGTATAATATTAAGAAGCTTAAGAAAGGAAGAAGAAAAGGGCAGGAAGCTATCCCTAGCGGTGCCCCTTATACCCCCTAGCTACCTTATATTAGCCCCCTTTTTATACCCTAGCTACCCCTATCTGCCTCCCCCTTATATATAGTATAGCTTATGCTTAGGCAAAGCCTAAGCCCTTTATATATACCCTTACTTACCTATTAACTATAGGTCTCCCCCTTATTCCTTCTAATAGGTTTCCTATCTATTTTCTACCTAGCCCCTCTTTATTATTATAATAATATTAGCCCTACCCCCTACCTATTATTTAGTAGTGTGTATAACGCGTCCTAGCTAATCCCCCTTATTTTTATAAGTCTATAATATATATTCTACCTAGCCCCTCTTTATTATTATAATAATATTAGCCCCGCCCTTACCTATTATTTAGTAGTGTGTATAATGTGTCTATCCTACTAGCCTCTATTTATTATAATAATAACTACCCTGCCCCTACCTATCTATAACTTACCTAATATAGGTATAAATCCCTTATATAAATATCTTACTTATTTCCCTTATATAGCTTTACCTTCCCTTATATAATATATTCTCTAAATATTATAGTCCTATTATACCTTCTTAATTTATTACCTTAATTCTATCCTATTATTAATTATTTACTTATTAGATATACCTTATAATCCGCTTATTCCTTCTACTCCTCTAACTAGGCTTATAATACCCCTAGCCTATTCTATTAGTAAGTTCCTTATAAAAGGGGACTCTAATAATAAGTAGTATACTACTCCTATATTAGTTTAGCGCCTATATAGGCTATATATTAAATAATCCCTTACTACTAGTATTTTAAACTATTACCTCCCTAAAAGTAGGGAGTCCTATTCTCCTTATTAGTAGAATTATATTACCTATATCTAGTTAACTAAGCTCCTTTTTACTAATCCCTAACTTTAATATACCCTTAAGGACCTTAAAGCTAAAATTACTATAGATACTTATATCCTTATCCTTAGTGTCCTAAAGACCTTAGATACTAAGAAGAAAATACCTATCCTATCCTAGAAGTTCTACTATCTTATAAGCTAGTAAACTACTTTACTAAACTAGGCTTAATTTAATCTAGCATTAGTTTATTTAGCCCTTAGGCCCTCTTTATCTATAAACTTACCTACTATAAATATAGCTAGCCTTAATATTACTCTATATATTAGTACTAGTCCCTTAGCTAGCTATAGTATAGGGAATTCTATATAGTAGGTTACTAGTATTTTATTCTAGTAAAATTAGTAAGTAGTTAGTAGCTTAACTACTATATATAAGGAATTCTATAAGTAATCTATAGCCCTTTTTTATATACTTTTTTCTTACTACTATAGTAGTAACTAGTGCTATCTTTAATATATTAAAGTAAGTAATAACTTACCTTCTTATTATTATTAATAATACTCCTAACTTACTTCTAAAGTAAGTCCTACCTATAGATATATCCCTTACTCCTCTAGAGCTAGCTAGCCCCTAGCTAGGACTAGTAATCCCTCTCTTTATAGCCCTCTAAGTGTGTCTCTAGCTAGTGCCTCTCCTATATATACTTATTTTATACCTTTTAATTATACTATCTAGAACCTAGGTAGTACCTATAGTAGGTAGCTCTAATTACTATATATATCTACCTATACCCCTCTTATATATAGGTTAGTATTAACTAGCCCCTAAGTAGAGAAAGGGCTTATTAACCTAAGTTTCTTTAGGGAACTAAGTAATATCTATAATATAGTAAATAATAGTAATACCTAAGTAATAGTAGGTAGTAGTATATTTATACCTTAGGTACTAGTAAAAGTCTCTATAAGTAAATAAGTTTTCTAAAATTAATTTAGTCTATTATTAACTTATATATTACCTTATTCTACCTTAAATTTATTAAGGGCTTTTATCTTATCTATACTCTCTAATAGTTCCTATATTAGTTATATATACCCTACTTACTTAACTAAGATATTCTATCTCCTATCCTATCCTAGTGTATTCTAAGCTACTAAGATTTATTTTACCTAATATTCCTTAATAAGTTTATTATTATTCTTTACTAGAACTTATTCTAAACCTAGGTATAAGTCCTATAGTTTTTAGCTAGGAAGTAAATCCTTTACTACCCTTTTAATAAGATTAATATAGAAAACTAGATAAATACCCTTTAGTATATCTAACTAGACTATAAGTAAAGATAGCACTTCTATAACTATATACTTAGTAGCTACCTAGTTAAGTTTCCTTAAAGAATAGTTTATCTTAATATTTTTAAGTAATAACTATACTTTATTCCTAACCTAAAAATATTCTACTAGGTATCTTAATACTAATATAGTATCCTATTACTATTACTATATATAAGCTATTATAGCCTAAGCTAAGAGAGTACTCTCTTAGAGATAACTTAGGAATTAAATAGCTTTACCCTTTAGTGTAGTTATAGAGATAGAATAGTTAGGCTAGGACTAGATAGGCTCTAGGTTATAACTATAAAGTAATCTATTTAGGCTTACCCTAGTAACTAAAGAGGTCTTATTATTTATTATAAGTTAGTAAGTAGTAAGGTATTTAGGCTAGTTATACTATAAGAAGGAGATTATTATATATAGGATTACCTACACTTCCTAGTTTACCTATTCTATACTACTATTAGTCTAGGGGTAATATAATATAGAAAGTAACTAGTTAATCCTTACTAAGGAGTATAATATTATCTAGAACTTCCCTAACTCGTCTAATCCTTAATCTATAATAATAAACTAAGGAAACTGTGAGGCCCACTTATAACACCGGCGCACTAGTGCACCACCTAAATAGGCGCACCACGTCCTAGGGCTAGGTCCACGTGACACTAGCGAGCCGCTAGCTATAAGCTAGTAACTTATATGTATAACACACTTAGACCTAGTAAGCTTTAGTTAATATATAAATATCCCTATATCTCTTGCCTAGCTATCTCTTATTCTTATAATTCTAAAGCTTCTCCTACTAGCTACCTAAGGGTAATATAGGGGGGAGAACTATATAATCCACTAGAGTAATGCTATATAGTAACTAGGACTAGATAAATAAAGGTAATACTATAGCTAAGGGTATGCTATATTCTATAGGGACCCTAACTAAGACTAAACCCTCTATTACTAGAGAAGAAGAGGTAGTGGTTAGAGGGTGAATTACCTAGCTTAAGTAACTCTAGAAACTATAAGAATAGGAATAGGAACTTATTAACCTATTATAACTTAATAGAGAAGAAGAATAGGTAAAAAGGGGCTAAAAGGCTAGTATATCCTTAAGTCTTAGTAGCTAAGAGATTAAAGTCTAGAATATTACTAATCTTTAACACCCTATAAATCTATAGAAACATAAGATATAGGTAAATAACCTAAACTATGCCTTTAGGGGGGCAAAGAAGAAATACTAATATAATAACTAAAAGATCCTCTTTACACTTAACTATATACACATAAACTACTAGGTAAGATAGGACTAACACATTAAGGAATAACTAGCTAATAGCTAGGATTACCCTAAAGATAACTAGGATAAGTTCTAGGCTTAGATACTTACGCTACTTAAGGACGCTATAAACCATAATATATAGATAGCTATATAGCTAGAGAATACTAAGTAATAAAAGGGTTAAAGCCCTATTAAATTTAGTATCTTCTTAGATTTACTAGAGAAATACCTAGAAAAAGCTCTAGAAAAGACCTATACCCTTATATTCTTTATAAAATTACTCCCTAACTTATAGGACTATATTAACTTATATTTATCTATTACTAGAATAACCTAAGAAGAGGTTATATAACTTGCCTAGTGATTCTAGGAGGCAATATTAAAGAACAAGTAAAAGCTAAGTAACTCAGGAGATAAGGGCCTGTATAAAGCTCCCTAATATCTAAGACGCGATTCCCCCTAAGGCTATAGGCCCTATAAGGATTAGAAGGATAAAGATAAAGAAAAGACCCTAGCTACCTACCTAAATAATAATAAAACCTGGGATAAGAGGTAGTGTTATAACTATAGTAGCATAGAATACCTTTTCTATAATTATAATAAACTAAAGAAAGACTAGTAAGAAGGCTAGGGAAACTTCTTAAGGCAGAAGTAGATGCCCTTACCTCTGCCTTAAATACCTAGGTGCTAATAGGGTATTAATTCTATACACTAGTTACTATTTATAGGCATAAAGATATTAAAATAGCAGCGGATCTTAATAGCTACGCTAAGATTAATATTATTAGCACCTAGTTTACATAAATATATAAGCTTAATAAGGCTAAGGCTATAGCACCTATCCTTAGGGTAGTAGGGGCCCTTATAGTCCCCTAATATAGTGTCTATAAGGTGCCTATTATAATTAGAGACTTATAAGGTAAAGAGAAGGACCTTAAGCTACTATATATAGCTATTAATAGGGACCTAAGAGTTAAGGGAAGCCCTATATTAATTAGGATATATACACTTATAGAAGAGCGCGTATACCTTTACTTATATTTATAAGAATAGTAGTTTAAGAAAAGAAGAGTAGCCTTCTTACTACTAAGTCCCTGTAAATTTATAAAGATAATATATAATAAGACTATTATATATGCTATTATAGGGGTTATAGAAGATAAGTTTATCCCCCTTAAAGATAAGGAGGAGGTAAAGGTATATAGAATAGTTAAGGATATCCTAAAGGAACTATATAAGTTTAAAGATATATTTATATTAGATAAGGTAGGGAGCTTACTATTAAGGAAAATAACAGACTACGTGATTAACCTTATACCTAGGGCTACACCCCTATATAGACTAATCTATTCTCTTTCCTAAAGTAAACTAAGAGAGCTCTAGGAATATATTAATAATAACCTAAAGAAAGGCTAGATAAGACCCTCTAAGAGCCCTATGGGTATGCCTATCCTATTTATACTAAAGAAGGATAGAATGCTCTAGCTATATGTAGATTACTAAGGACTTAATAAGGTAATATAGAAGAATTACTACGCTCTCCCCCTAATTTTAGAGATCCTTAACTAATACTAAGGGGCTTAGTTCTTCTTAAAAATTAATATTAAGGATATATACTACTAAATCTATATTAAAGAGGGTAATAAATAGAAGATAGCCTTTTACACACACTATAAATACTATAAATACCTTATAATACCCTTTAGGTTAACTAACGCCCTAGCTACCTTCTAAAGCTATATCTATAAAGCGCTTTATAGGCTAGTTAATACTATTTGTGTAGTATATCTAGATAATATCCTTATTTTCTCTAGAATATAGGAGGAACACACTATATATATTAAGGAAGTTCTAGAGTATATAAGATTAGTAGAGTTATATATAAAACCCTCTAAGTGCTCCTTCTACTAAGAGTTAGTAGAATTCCTAGGGTTTATTCTCTCTATTAATAGGATATTAATAGATATATATAGGATTAATATAATCTAGGAATAGAAGGAGCCTATAAACTTTAAGAATATATAGTCTTTCCTTAGATTCTATAACTTTTACTAATAGTTTATCTATAGATACTCTAGAATTATAGCACCCCTTTATATATTAATAAAAGGTAGTTAAAATAGTATCTAGACTAGGAGGTTTATATTTAGAGTAAAGGAGTAGCTAGCGTTTAGCTAGCTAAAAGATACCTTTTAGTAAGCGCCTCTTCTCTAATATTATAACCTAAGTTAACTAGTGTGTATTAAGATAGATACCTTAGTCTTTATAATAGTAGGAATCCTATTTTAGTAGGATAATAAGGGCTATTAGTATCTAGTAGCCTTTTAGTTAAGGAAGTTTATAGACACTAAATATAACTATAGTATAGCTAATTAAGAGTTACTTACTATAGTAGAGTTATTTAAACACTAGTAATACTATATTAAAGGCATAGAGACACTAGTAGAGGTCCTTTTAGACTACTATAACCATAGACCTTTATAAGGTAGTAGAAGTTAAATAGAAGGTAAGCATATTAATGTATATTCCTCTACCCTTTCTATTTTATAATTAAGTATAGACTAGGGAAGAGTAACCCTATAGATACACTATTAAGGAGGTCTAATTATAAGGGTAAACCTATGTTAAATAGGGCGCTCTTACTAGAGCTTTAGAAGAAGATAGTAGCTACTAGAGTAATAGAAGAAGAGATACTAATATATTAAAGAAGTTATAGCATAGTGCTAGTCTTAGAACCTATAGAGGTAAGAGTAGCCTAGGTAGAAGGCTAGTTAGCTACTATAGATCTAGCGAAAGGTTAGCTAGATAAGGGTGATTTTAAGGAGAAGGTAGCATGTGTCTAAGACATTAGTATAGCATAAGAGATCTAGGGGGCTATTATATTACTAGATCCCTACTAATCTAGGCTAAATAAACTATTAGCGTAACTACTATAGAAAGCATAGGACTAAGATCTAGATCTATAAAGGCAGGGAGGTAAGGTTAACTCCTAAGTAAAAAGGAGGGGAAAAGCTAGTCTATAGTTACGTAGTATAAGGGGCCTCCTAATATACAAAGCCTAGGTAGTTATTCCATAGGAGCCTATCTTATAATAGGAGCTTCTATAGCTATACTATAATAATCCGCTAGCGGGTTACTTTAGGACTAAGCGCACTCTTAAGCTACTAAAGCGCTACTTTTAGTAGCTAGTAATAAGTAAAGCTATTTTAGACTATATATCTAGTTATAGGGTATACTAGCGGGTAGTAGCTAGGAGGCATTACCTATATAGAACCCTTAAATTACTGCTAATACTAAGGTAACTATAGGTAGAAATCTTAATAGATTTTATTATAGGGCTACTACCTATATAGCTTAGTAACTAAGAGATAGATATAATCCTAGTGATTATAGACTAATTTACTAAGTACTCTATCTTCCTCCCTATAACTACTATAATTAATATAGCTAAATTAGCAGAGTTATTTTATAAGGAAATTAAGCTCTAATTTAGAGCACTAGAGGGTATTATATCTAATAGAGGGTTAGTATTTATAAGCTAATTTTAGTTAGATATATACTACCTATTATATATAAAGTAAAGGCTTTTAATAGTGTTTTACCCCTAAACTAATAGGTAAATAAAGAGAATAAATTAGGTACTAGAGCACTACCTTTACTACTTTATTAAGGAGAACTAATAAATATAGCTAAAGCTACTTTTAATAGCTTAATTTATATATAATAATACTATAAATAAAACTATAGGCTACTCCCTAAACTATACCCTTATAGGCTATTTACCTAAGTTTTACCTAGCTCTTAAGGGTAAGACTAAGGGGGGAGAGATACTAGAAGCTTATATATATATCTAGAAATTATATAAAGTTAGGGAGAAGATAAAATATAACTAGGTAAGGGCTACTAAAATATAGGTAAAATACTATAATTAATAGCACTAGCTACTAACCCTAAAAAGAGGGGATTTAGTACTCCTATTAGTAAAGAATATTAGGCTTAAAGAGGTAAAATAGAAGCTAACCCCTAGATTTATTAGGCTATTTTAAATACTTAATATAGTAAGTAAATAAGCATACTAACTAGCACTACCTAATAAATATAGCTAGCTATATAATATATTCTATATTAGCCTATTAAAGCTATAGAATTACTAGGAAAATACTATAAATAAGGAAATACTAATACTAGACCTTAAAGATAAAGATAATAAGTTTAAAGTTAAAGAAGTTAAGAACTATAAGAAGATATATAAAGGTAATAAATACCTAGTAAAATAAAAAGGCTAGCCTAGTAAATATAACTAATAAGTCCTAGTAAAAGATATAGAAAGTGCCTAATATATAATTTAGGCCTTTTATTAAAGTAAAATAAGTAAGAAGTATAGTAAGATATAAGTAAGTTATAGGTAATAAGGTATAAAGTTACTATAGAAAAGGCCTAGCCTTATTAGCTACTATTATACTTTATTTAAAATAATCTTAGACTACTTACTAAATTATAAAAGAAATTATCCCTATAAGAAGGGAAGGGATAGGGAAAACCCCTTTATAGTAGCTCTTATATATATTAAAACTATACCCTTATAAATAAGATACTTAGCCTTATTCTTATCCCTTATAATTACCTTCTATATTATTAGGAAAAAGCAGTGCTTTACTATACCCTAGGGCATAAACCCTAGGTTATAAGACTATAAGTATAAAGTTATCTTTACCTTCTAGGTAATAATAAGATTATAGTAATTTAGCTATAGAAAGATTAGTAAATAGGCAGTAAAATAGAATAAAGTACTTACTATCCTTAGGATAGGACCTAGGAATATTATAACTAGAAGTTACTATTAAGATATAATATATTAGTTATATAAAACTAATATAGCCTACCTTAAAATATAAGTAAAAAGCTAGTAAATATATAAGGAAAAGATAGACCTAGTAAACCTTAGTAGCCTTAGTTAGCCTAAATATAATATAGTAAGCTATATTAGTGTAGTTAAAACCTAGGATTAGGTTTAAATAATACTTAGTAAAGTAAAAGTAAGTTACTTCTAAAAATATATAGTCTTTAGGGTCCTTCTTAACCTTACTACTAAGAGTATTTATTAGTCCCTAGACCTAATCTAGGATAGCTAAAAGATTAAGAAAATTACCCTTTATTATAAGTATTACTTAGGGAAATATTAGTAATAAGGAACTAAAAGACTTAAGAAAAGTAGTATACTTACTATATTATATATATTACTATACTTTATATACTAAAGATAATACTTTAAGTATTTCCCCTTAATAATAGTAAATATTTTATAAGGAAAATAGTAGTTAATCTATAGGAGTTTAGGCTTAGATAAAGGGCTTTTCTTAAAGTCTATATACCTAGTGTATAAATAGTATATATAACTATACTTCTTTAAGTAAATAATCTTAGTATTTATAATAAAGGTATAGTAATTAATAAGGGAAAAGTTATAGTAACTAAAGGTAAAATAATATTTTAAGAAAAGTTTACTATATTTATAGAAGAAAAAAGTATATAATATAATAAGAAACTAGAGATAAATTTATACTTAAGCGCTACCTATTATTTATTATTATTTTAATATAGCTACTAGTTAGTAAATAGTTATATACTAGCTAGTAAAAGCTATTTAAAAGCCTAGCTAAAAGTAAGGGGGTAATTATAAGGCTTACTTATAATACTAGTATACTAGTACACTACCTAATAGGCATATTATATCCTAGGGCTAGGTCTATATAATACTAGCAAGCCGCTAGCTATAAGCTAGTAACTTGCATGCATAACACACTTAGACCTAGCAAGCTTTAGTTAATATATGAGTGCCCCTATACCTCTTGCCTAGCTATCTCTTGTTCTTACAAAGGGTTTCCTTAGTCTATTATTATAGATTAAGAATTAGACGAGTTAGGGAAGTTCTAGATAATATTATACTCCTTAGTAAGGATTAACTAGTTACTTTCTATATTATATTACCCCTAGACTAATAGTAATATAAAATAAGTAAACTAGGAAGTATAAGTAATTCTATATATAATAATCTCCTTCTTATAGTATAACTAGCCTAAATACCTTATTACTTACTAACTTATAATAAATAATAAAACCTCTTTAGTTACTAAGGTAAGCCTAAATAGATTACTTTATAGTTATAACCTAAAGCCTATCTAGTCCTAGCCTAACTATTTTACCTTTATAATTATACTAAAGGGTAAAGCTATTTAATTCCTAAGTTATCTCTAAGAGAGTACTCTCTTAGCTTAGGCTATAATAGCTTATATATAGTAATAGTAATAGAATACTATATTAGTATTAAGATACCTAGTAAAATATTTTTAGATTAGAGATAAAGTATAGTTATTACTTAAAAATATTAAGATAAACTATTCTTTAAGGAAACTTAACTAGGTAGCTACTAAGTATATAGTTATAGAAATACTATTTTTACTTATAGTTTAGTTAGATATACTAAAGGGTATTTATCTAGTTTTTTATATTAATCTTATTAAAAGAGTAATAAAGGATTTACTTCCTAGCTAAAAACTATAAGACTTATACCTAAGTCTAGAATAAGTTCTAGTAAAGAATAATAATAAACTTATTAAGGAATATTAAATAAAATAAATCTTAGTAGCTTAGAATATACTAGGATAAGGTAAGAGATAGAATATCTTAGTTAAGTAAGTAAGGTACTTATAACTAATATAAGAACTATTAGAAAGTATAGATAAAATAAAAGCCCTTAATAAATTTAAGGTAAAATAGGGTAATAAATAAGTTAATAATAAACTAAATTAATTTTAAAAAACTTATTTACTTATAAAGACTTTTACTAGTACCTAAGGTATAAATATACTATTACTTACTATTACTTAGGTATTACTACTATTTATTATATTATAGATATTACTTAGTTCCCTAGAGAAACTTAGGTTAATAGGCTTTTTCTTTACTTAGAGGCTAGTTAATACTAACCTATATATAAAAAGTATATAAGTAAATATATATAGTAGTTAAAGCTACTTACTATAAGTATTACCTAGGTTCTAAATAGTATAATTAAGAGGTATAAAATAAGTATATATAGGAGAGACACTAGCTAAAGATATACTTAGAAAGCTATAAGAAAAAGAATTCCTAATCCTAGCTAAGGGCTAGCTAGCTTTAGAGAAGTAAGAGATATATTTATAAGTAAGACTTACTTTAGAAGTAAGTTAGGAGTATTATTAATAATAATAAGAAGGTAAGTTATTACTTACTTTAATATATTAAAGATAATACTAGTTATTACTATAATAATAAGAAAAAAGTATATAAAGAAAAGCTATAGATTACTTATAGAATTCCTTATATATAGTAGTTAAGCTACTAACTACTTACTAATTTTACTAGAATAAAATACTAGTAACCTACTATATAGAATTCCCTATACTATAGCTAGCTAAGAAACTAGTATTAATATATAAAGTAATATTAAAGCTAGTTATATTTATAGTAAGTAAGTTTATAGATAAAGAGGGCCTAAGGGCTAAATAAACTAGTACTAGATTAAATTAAGCCTAGTTTAGTAAAGTAGTTTACTAGCTTATAAGGTAGTAAAACTTCTAGGATAGAATAGGTATTTTCTTCTTAGTATCTAAGGTCTTTAGAATACTAGGGATAAGAATATAAGTACTTATAGTAATTTTAGCTTTAAGGTTCTTAAGGGTATATTAAAGTTAGGGATTAGTAAAAAAAAGCCTAGTTAACTAGATATAGGTAATATAATTTTACTAATAAGGAGAATAAAACTTCTTACTTTTAGGGGGGTAATAGTTTAAGATACTAGTAGTAAGGGATTATTTAATATATAGCCTATATAAGCGCTAAACTAATATAAAAGTAATATATTACTTATTATTAAAGTCCCCTTCTATAAGGAACTTACTAATAGAATAGGCTAGGGGTATTATAAGCTTAGTTAAGGGAGTGAAAGGAATAAGTAGATTATAAGGTATATTTAATAAGTAAATAATTAGTAGTAAGATAGGATTAATATAATAAATTAAGAAGGTATAATAGGATTATAATATTTAGAGAATATATTATATAAGGGAAGGTAAAGCTATATAAGGGAAATAAGTAAGATATTTATATAAGGGATTTATATTTATATTAGGTAAGTTATAGATAGGTAAGGGTAAGGTAGTTATTATTATAATAAATAGAGGCTAGCGGGGTGGATATATTATATATATTACTAAATAATAGGTAGGGGCGGGGCTAATATTATTATAATAATAAAGAAAGGCTAGGTAAAAAATAGGTAGGAAACCTATTAGGAGGAATAAGGGAAAGACTTATAGTTAATAGGTAAGTAAGGGCATATATAAAGGGCTTAGGCTTTGCCTAAGCATAAGCTATACTATATATAAGGGGGAGATAGATAGGGGTAGCTAGGGTATAAAAAGGGGGCTAATATAAGGTAGCTAGGGGGTATAAGGGGCACCACTAGGGATAGCTTCCTGCCCTTTTCTTCTTCCTTTCTTAAGCTTCTTAATATTATACTAACGCCCTACCGCAGTTGCCTAGGGGCTAGTCCTTAACATAGTCTCTAATATAGATAATTAACTCTATATAGCCTTTACTACCCTTCTCTTTACTAGAGTCCTATTTCCTACTAGAATTAGAGGCTTAGAAGGGTAATCTAGCTATATATTTAAATTAGGATTAATAAAGACCTAGATTCTATCTTTAATAGCTCTTACCTTAACTATCTTATACTATAGGTTCTAGTAATAAGGCTCCTATAGCTTAATAGCTAGCTTATTACTTTTTAAAGATTTCTTAAATATTATAAGGATATCCTATAGTATTACTATTAAACTAATAAAAGGTAGTATTAATCCTAGTATACTAGGGTTACCTAATTATAATATTAATAAATTAGGCCTCTCTTTTACTATATATATACTAATTATCTAAAGATTAAATAATTAGTTAATTTAAAGAGAAGAGTATTAATTTAGAAAAAAGGTATAATTATTATAAATACTATATAATTACTACTATATTAGACTATAAAGCTAGGGTTTAATATAATTACCTCTATTAAGTTATCTAACCCTATAAGAGAGTATAGACTATAGCTTAAATACCTAAGTACCTTTACTATAGGTAAGGTACTTATATAGTGCTAAAATATACTATAAAGTTATAGAGATCTTAGAAAATAACTAGCTAGGGGTGGACTCTTATCTTAGCTAGTTAAGTAGCGAGACTATCGTGCGGTAGGGATCAATTATGCCCTTGTGGGTGCAACAATCTGCGATCGGAGCGGATCCCCTGTGTATAATATTACATAATATGCAAAGTTTCTGTTGTCTGTTTGCAACGTAATCCGTAATACGGGACCTCTTGTCCGATTCTATCTGGATTTTTGTCAAGACTTGATGGCCCACGTAATAACTGGTGTGATGGAGCCAGAGCCCGGACTGCAAGCACTCTTCGCGCTGAAAGGCTGTCCAAGGTTGCTTGTATGCGGCAGATGGTCGGCTAAAGGAGCCGTAGACGTCATCGTTTACACGCATCTTGATTCTTCATCCAAAACCTGCATCATCGATCGTGACGACCACTCCCACACTTAATACCTGTCGTCGCTCCATCGTCTTTGAACGGCGTGTTCTGACACAGCTGGTGCCAGCTACCAAGATATACCAAACACGCTCATCCACCATGTTGACATGCTTTGGACTGTGCGACTCGGACTCGGATGAATCTGAGCGCGAGCCTCTTCTTCCTCAGTATAATGACACCACATCGCGCCAGACACGGCTCCACGAGAAGCTGCACACGTATCAGATGCTGAGGGCCATGTCTAAGGGTTATATGCCGTCCAACACGCAGACCATCGTGCACCTCCGCACCTTGCTGGGTGCGGCCATCTTGAACCCTTCGGAATGCAGTGACCTGAGCAACTCTGGGCGAGCGCTCGTCCGTACCGTCAGGCTCTGGCTCAAAGAATTCATGGACTTGCTCGAGAGCAAGAATTCCGAGGACCAGATCCAGGACTTCATATGGTGCCTTTCCAAATCAAGTCTTGGCGTCGACGCTGGAACCCTCACCGACGGCTTCGCAAAAGGCAAGTCCAAGGCCAACGTGAAGGTGAACGCGACAATGGAGAGCTTCCGAACAGTGGTTTCTCTCGCACTGCTCAACAAAGACTTTCGAGTGTTTTTGGCCGACGTGGCTACCATCGCGAAGCAGGTGCTTCGAGATACGGCCGTTGCATTGGGCCATGTATCCGAGCAAGCAGGTGACAAGCTCGACACTCCCTCCGAGGATATCGACGCCTTGAAGAAGACCGATGCCCAGGGCCAACCACCAACGTCAGTCGATGAAATGAAGAGCAAAACTGCCCAAGTCGCCGAGACGGCGTACGAAGAGGTGACGCAAGTAGCACAAGAATCTTACGAAAGCTTGAAGGACCACATGAATGATGAATCTCGCAAGATACTGACCAATCGATTGAAAAAGGCCGTCAGCAATTTGCGGCAGCGGCCAGACTACGCCGAGTCGGTATCAACCTTGTCCAACCTTCTCCAGCGCTATCTCCAGATTTATTTGGCAATTGGATCAGAAGCTGCGCACACAGTGGAGGACACCGTTCAGCCGAACAAAGAAGCACATAGAGCAGTCCACAATTTCTGGCTCTTTGTTTCGTCGTTTGGAGATGAGCAAAAGTGGGATGCGGTGGTGAAAGCGTTCGGCAAGTTCATGGACAATCACAAAATGGACGAGAACCTCGACCAGTTTGTGACGGAATTCGCGACACTGGTGCAGAAGATGCTTTCCGGTCCGAACTTCTTTGATGACATAGAAA
Organism: Epichloe aotearoae; assembly: GCA_000729855.1. Lineage (NCBI taxonomy): Eukaryota > Fungi > Ascomycota > Sordariomycetes > Hypocreales > Clavicipitaceae > Epichloe > Epichloe aotearoae. Next base: position 8,723 of record JFGX01000392.1, on the reverse strand, counting down.
CTCGTCTTGACGAGTTGCGCGGAAAGCTCAACGGCCTCAACTCGGGATCCTCGATCGGGGATGATGTCACCGATATCCTCACAGCACTCCAGGGCGCGCTCACGTCAACTGCCGAAGACGAGCACATCAACAAGCTGGTCTCGACCACTCTGCGGCTCATCCATATCCTGTCCCCAGCTGGGAAGGTGGAGAATCCAGAGCTGGTGAATGACTGCATCAATACATTCATACCCCTGCTTGTCCAGTCAATACAACACGTCCCCATTCCCCGCCTGGAGGTGTCCACTCCCGAGATAGATTTGTTGCTGGAGAACGTCATACTTCAGCCTGGTCAAACGATGAACCACAGCTCCTTTTTACCTTACAACCTGCAGCTCTCCACCCGCAATGACATTGACATTACAAAGGCGCAGTTTGGAACCAGATCTAGCATGACGTCGCTGGCGACGATCAAGATTGCCGGCATGTCGATTGCAGCAGAAGACGTGGGCTACTGGATGCGCCTGCACTCTGGCCTGCTGTGGATGGTGGACGAGGGCCTGGGCAGCTTCCACCTCGACGAGCGCGGCATCGACATCACCTTCGAAATTGAGTTCGGCAAGGACCGACTGGAGGAGCTCGTGACCCTGCACAATGCGAAGGTCCGCATCCACCATCTCGACTACACGCTGAGCAAGTCCAAGTTTGCCTGCCTGGCATGGATCCTGAAGCCCCTCATACGCCCGATTCTTCGGAAAACATTGGAGTCTCAGATATCGACTGCGATTGAAGATGGGCTCAGGACGCTGAATCGGGAACTGGTGTTTGCCCGCGAGCGGCTGCGCGCCACTCGGATCTGCAACCCCAATGACGCCTGGACTTTTGTTCGCGCCGTCGCCGCGCGCCTCATGCCCCGCCAGGACCCTGACGTGCACACGCGAGTCGGGGTGAGACCCGGAGAGGGCGTCTTCAAGGGCCGTTATGCCCCGGGTAGTCTGGTGAAGCTTTGGGAAGAGGAAGGGCGGGATGCCGAACAGAACGTGTTTGAGTACAGGCAGGATGGCTGGCGCAATGGGATTTTTGACGTTCAGACTGTCCCGGCCATGTGAAGGCGAGGGAGGGTTCAGCAGCCTCTCTCACGACAAGGAGGTCGTCTTGTTGAGTACCCACCGCGCGAAACAATGGGGAAGTTTGAGCTTCATGACGACGACAATTTGGTACCGTGTTACGGATTACAACCGACTGGTTCACAGCACACGAAACCGAGTTGGTAGAGCGGCATTTTTTAATTTAATAAAAAAAGTATGAAACAAGGCACAAGTGACTAGTATTTGGAACTCTCTCGTTGTCCTTGAGGATACGAGGACACGAGGCGGGCGGGGCCAAGTGCGTTGTCCGTTTAGGCAAGCGGATTGAGAATTGAACGAATGTGCGGGGGGGGCCTGGACGATGCGATCCATGTTGGCCAATGTAGAGAAAGCCAGTCCAAACAAGGTTCTGTCTAGGTCTGCAGTGACAGCTGCTTGCAGTCCGAGTCGGACCCGCTGCCAGCCGCCGAACCGCGCCGAACCGAACGTCCGGCGCTCGGGGCAAGTGCAGCGGGGCCTGGCGCCTTGTGTACAATAACTTGAATAACTTGACGTGTCCAAGGCCCATCTCTAACTCTAACCATTACAAATTTACAACCACACCCATTGTGTCATCCGCGCGCCTCACGATGGCTCCTGTCAAGCTTGCAGAGTACCTGTTCGCCAGGCTGCGCCAGCTCGGCATCGACTCGGTACATGGCGTTCCCGGCGACTTCAACCTCACCATGCTGGACCACGTGGAGCCCGCCGGTCTGAACTGGGTCGGCAATGCCAACGAACTCAATGCCGCCTATGCTGCCGACGGCTACGCCAGGATCAAGGGACTCGGTGCCGTCGTGACAACCTTTGGCGTGGGAGAGCTCTCGGCCATCAACGCCATTGCCGGTGCCTATGCCGAGTTCGCCCCTGTCGTGCACATTGTCGGCATCCCCGCTCGCCAACTGCACGAGACGCGGACCTTGATGCACCATACCCTGAATGATGGCGAGTACAAGCGCTTCTCGCAGATGGCGGCTCAGGTCACCATTGCCCAGACTAGGCTGTGGGATCCGCTCACGAGTGCGCAGCAGGTGGATGATATCTTGGCCCAGTGTCTGTTGCATTGCAGGCCCGTTTACATTGAGCTTCCAGTCGACTTGGTCGACGCCTTGGTTTCCGGAGACCGGCTGCAAACGCCGATTCGGATTCCAGAGCCAGACGAGATTCCTCCCACCCTGGACGACCTTGTTTCCAAGGTCATCGGTAAGATGGAGGCTGCCAAACAGCCCATCATCTACGTCGATGGTGAGAGCAGACCGTTGCGCATTCTGGATGCCCTGCAACAGCTTGTTTCCGCCACAAAGTGGCCCACGTTTACTTCGCCATTTGGTAAAGGACTGGTGGAGGAAACGGAGCAGAACTATCACGGCGTCTACCAAGGACAATGGGGAGATGAGAAGGTCCATGACTTCGTCAATGGCGCCGATCTGGTGCTCTGCTTTGGTCCACACCTCAGCGGCACCAACACATACATGTGGAACAGCATACCGCAGGGGGGCGAGACGATTTCTTTCACCACTACCGGCGTCAAGATGGGCGCTGAACACCATCGAGATATCCCCGCCAAGCTCATCATGTCTCGCTTGGTCAAAGCTCTGGACGTGAGCAAGATCAAGTCCTACGGCCCTTACCCTCAGATCCCCAAGTACGAGCTCTTGGACGCTTCATCGCCGCCCGGAGATGACATGATCAAGCAGGACAAGGTGTGGAGAATCCTCGGCAACCTCATCCGACCAGGTGACATCGTCATGGGCGAGACGGGAACACCTGGATTTGGCGTGCGTGAGATGCCCTTGCAGAAGCACTGCAGGTTGTTCACTCATGTTACCTGGCTCTCCATCGGCTACATGCTCCCCGCAGCTCAAGGTGCCGCCCTGGCCCAAAGGGAGCTTATCGCGGCCTCGAAATGGCACGGCATCAAGAAGGCCAAGACGATTCTCTTCATCGGCGACGGCAGTTTCCAGATGACGGCTCAGGAGATGTCCACCATGGTCAAACACGACCTTGATGTCATCATCGTGCTGATCAACAACGACGGCTATTCTATCGAGCGATTTATTCACGGCAGAAAGCAAGGATACAACGACGTGGCCCGGTGGCGGTATCTGGAGGCTCCCAGCTTCTTCGGCGCACCAAAGGACACCTTTACCGCATCAGCCAAAACCTGGGCTGAGCTGAGGACAATCTTGGAGAATGACAGGGCGAACAATACGCGGGGTTTGTCCATGATTGAGGTGGTCATGGAGAGGGAGGATGCTCCGCCCGGCCAGCTGCAGAAGGTGTTGGACATGCAGATTGAGCGGGAGGGCAAGGCGGCATGATGGCTTTGACGAGCGGAGGGATCATGCCATGGGCATATGACGGAGAAGAAGACGAAGAAGAAATTTGTCTCATAGATGATATCATGCCAAAGTACAAAGTGGAGCCACTGACGTCGCCCAGCGAGCTTAAAAAGGGCAATTAATTCACAGTACCCCACAACGCGGCGTTCCCGTTTCGTCATGTACATTGGAAACCAGGGAAACTTGCCATGGCCGTCTTGTCTGCCTTGCCAGCTTGCCCCCTTCTTGAGCCCTTCTTGAGTCCTTCTTGAGCCCTTCTTGAGCCGGATTGCTTCCGAGGAAACCCTTCGCAATGTCTCAACTACACAGACCAACGGCGGACTCGTCGGTAGTCCGCATCATGGTGTTGGAGACTGACGAGCCTCATCCCGACACACATAGCGAACGAGGCTCATTCGGCCAGATCCTGCACCACCATTTCGCCAAGGCTGGCGCAGAGCACCACCCGCCTCTTGCCGTGGAAACAAACCAAGTGTTTGTCGTGACGGAGAAAGGGGGACGGATGCCCGACAAGGAAGAGCTCGACGGGTATGACGGGCTGCTCATCACAGGGAGCATGTACGACGCGCATGGCGAGGATCCCTGGATCCTCGAGCTCCTCGCTCTGCTAAAAGGTATGGCTGGCGACTTGGCGCATCACAAGCTGACAAGAACACGACACTGACACAAGCATTGCGGCGGAGCAAGACGTCTGGAGAAGCAAGCCGGACTTCCACTTCACGGGCGTCTGCTTCGGGCACCAGCTGCTCGCGCGACTCCTCGGCGGCACGGTCGGCCCTGCCCCCTCGGGAGACTGGGAGCTCGGCCACTGCCGCATCGACCTCGCCCCCGTCGGGCAGCGGCTCTTCCGCACCCGCGACCGTCACATCCACCTCCACCAGATGCACCAGGATCAGGTGTCCGGGAGGCCGACGCCCGAGACGGCGGGGGGCCTGCTCGCGCGGGATGCCGAGGTCGCGTGCTGGGGCGGCAGCGAGCACACGCCCGTCCAGGGACTGTACATCCCCGACAGGCTGTTCACGACGCAGGCGCACCTGGCGTTTGACGAGGACATGGTGAAGCGGCAGATTGGCATGAGGGTCGAGCGGGGGAGCATCCGGGATGTGGAGCATGCGGATCGGGCGTCGGAGACGGCGCACTTGGAGCATGACGGGCTTGAGGTCGCCAAGGCGATTCTGAGGCTGTTCGTGTATGATGATGATGGGATGGATTTTGCGGGGGGGATGGAGGGGCTTTACGGACCGGGCGAAGTCGGCCTCGAGCGACGTACGCGGGTTTAGCTATGCTGCCGGGCTATCTTCAGAGTCAGAGCATGCAGCCGTGTTGCGTACCTGGCTGGTTGCAGCGGCATTGCAAGTGTCCTTGGAAAAAACAGTCGTTGCAGACGTAGTTGGGGTCCTTGCCGTGGCTCCGCTGCCGCAGTTGTTCTGCTGATTTGTTGTTGTTGTTATAGTTGTTGACACTGGGCTTGGATGGGGGAGCTGGCTTTCGGGAACAGAAGGGTTGAGTGAGAGGGGATTCTTTGATTTGCTTTTCTGTTGTGATGATGATGAAAAGAAAACTGGTTCTCTTGGGCTGATGATTGTGCAAGCTCCAAATCTGCATCGGTGACATGAAATTCAATTTGCCCATCACGATCAACATCTATGAGAAGTAGGAATACTACGGATCGTCGCGCTAACAGGAACGTCAACAGGAACGTCAACAGTAAGTAAACGTCCCTGAAAGCAATGAATGGTGTCTGTGCAAAATCCGGCGGCGGTGAGGTCAAGTCGCCGAGTGATGCCGGATTAGGACGCTGGCGTTCGGCATTGTGCCGATGGAACCGGCCAACCAACCAACCAGAGGCCTTCCAGCCACGGGCGTTAAGAACCGTCACCCTGTCTGGGGCATTTTCAGAATATAGAAAAAAAAAAGTGCTGATTTTTGGAAGCTTTGTCTTTCTACGCTTATTGAGCTGCACCAAAAACGGACTCTTTGGAAATGAAATGCAAATATCTGTTACCCCTAGTGGTCGTTAAGCTAACTATGATCGATATCGGTTACACATACCCTTTCCTTCTGTTGTTCATTTTGAAGCGTTCATCATAATTTCACAAACAGTTACTGTGAACACAGTAGACTTCATATACGTATTCTATGTATGTAAGAGATGGTAGTCATACCTAGTAATGAAAAAATCAAACAACTTCACAATATGCATCATCATTCGCCGACGTCTCGCGCGAGCCACGCCCCTTGGACAATTATATCCCCCTCAACCATGCAGAAACCATTCCTTGGCACTCAAATCTTGTTCCGCTATGAACCGCTCGTCTTTCGTCAGAAAAGATCGCTTGATCTTGTCTGGAAGATTCGCCCAGAACCACGGCTGGCTTGACAATCTTCTGGGTAATTGCCGTTTGTCATCCACACCCGAGACACTCTCATCTATGCTTCCCGTCTATTGCAAGTGTCAGTGGCGGGAAGTGACGATTTTCATGAAGAAGAAAACCAACCTCGGATACACAGCGCGGATGCGATCCCCCACACAGTCTTGGGCTTGTTGATGTGTTCAGGGCCGTAGTCCGGGCGAAGCTGTCCCGATGCAAACAATTCGGATCACTAGCGGCACAGAAGGATGATGCCGCACTTTCGCAGCCGCGACTGCCCTCCCCTTTCATCGAGCACCACTGTAGACGGTTCTCCAAGCAGCAGTCGGCTTTCTGGATGGTTTCCATTATTGTTCTTCTTTTTGTGTGCAAGGCGGGGCGAGGTCCGAGAATCTGCATCGACTTTCTCACAGAGTCATCTAAAGATGTGACGAGGTTTTGTGTTGGTATCTCGTATCGATGGGTGGTGAGCAGTGAGAGCTCTGAGGAAGTGGATATTTGACGCGATGCGATGCGATGCTATCCGGGAAGATGAATGGGGGGGCTGATTTTCAAAGTCGAGACTTTGCTTTCAAGCATGTAGATGAAGATTACCGTACGCGTATTTGTATGTCGCCCCGACTTACTACTTGTGAGCTGCTTCACAACGCAACTACGAACGATGACGGCCTCGTCACGTGGCTGAAACTTCAAAATCCGGCAATCCGATGTTGTGTGCAATGTGTGCCGTCATCTACTGACTCGAGCGTGTGAATACGGAAGACGCAGTTTAGCAACGCGATTGGTTTGCTGTACGAACCAAGGCCATCTTCCATCCTCCCGAGAACCATCTCAGGTTCATCTGTGTCAACTCGGGTGGAGCCAGACTCGTCCAGACTCCATTCATATTCACCCATTGCCCCATCGAGCGGCACAGCCCGTTTCCTTACATAGTCCTATAAGGAGAAACGACAACGAACGGTCACTATTGGTGAGTTTGCGGATAGCCGATCGACTATGCGAGCGAGCACGGCCCCGGTCTGAAGCACATGGATCGCGGAGGCGAGGCTAGACACGGAATATATTTCCATGAGCAAAAGGGCTGCACGCTTCCTGGCCAATCAAGACGGGTTGCTGTTGTCTTTTCGCCTGTGCTGCAAGCCTGCAACGCCACATCCCCGAGCCAGAGGGAAGGTGCGCCCCGCCCCCACCTCTAGCAGCGAACCTGATTGGACGGGATGCGTGGCAAGGTCAGCCATCTCTTTCCCCTCTGCAAACATTACACGACGCGAGGCTTTCATACCTTGCGTCTGAACAACTTGGCTTCTGCCAGAAACCGGTTCCTTGTTTCTCAAGGACAAAAAACCAGGGTTTGATACTTGAATCAAGCCACAGGGGCCCCAGCCACAAGGGAGCCACAGGGGAGCCACAGGGGGGCGCCAACAACCATCCCGCAGCCCCCCGCATGACCTTTTTTTGTTGGACCGAGCAGCTAGGGTCAGAAATGAGGGCATGGATTGAGTTGTCCCACCCTATAAGAGGGCGTGGACTACGGTTTAAATAACTAAGTACCTATACTATAGGGAGTGTAATCTGCCTATATAAAATATACTATATATTTACTAAAGGTCTAGAAAGTAACTAGAAAGGTAGGTCCTAATATCTAAGATAACTATAAGCGGTTAAATGCTTACGGCAAGGTGTAATATATCCCTCTAGGAGGCCTATAATTAAGGCTTCCTATAATCTATTAAATAATTTAATTAAATTAATTAGAGTAATAATCTAATTATTATTAATTAAAGTAGGGTTTTCTAGGAATTCCTACTCTTTTAGATTAGTACTAAGTATTTAATTTAGTAATTATATAAGCCCTAAGGCCTTTCTAAAGTCTATAAAAGCCTTTCTAGTTAGTAGCTTTATAAGGCTATTAGTAATTATCTCTTTAGTAGCCTTCTAAGTTATATTAAAGGTTCCTTTTATAAACTCTTAATAAAGCTAGTAATAATAAATATTAATATAGTGTAATTAGGTTATAAGCTTAATAAATTCCTCCTTAAGAAAATAGATTATCTATATATTATTATATTTAATCTTAAGGGTATTATCTCTAAGATATAATCTAACTTTCTAATATAATTACTTAAAGGTAATTAGCTCTTTACTATAATATAATAGCGCTAGAAGCTCTGCTTCTATAGAGAAGATTATAATAGTTTTTTATCTTCTTACCTTAAAGAGAATAAGACCTTTAAAGAGCTTTATAATATAGCCTTATAAGCTTTTTTTAGTAATTAGATTATTAGTAAAGAAAGTATTACTATAAGCTTTAAGTTTAGGATTATTACTATTAAATTTAATTAAGAGATTTACCTATATATAACTATACTCTAAAGCCTTTTCTATAGCTTTAATATACTATAGCCCTAGGCGCTATAGGTGCTATAATAGTTATAATACTATAAAAGAGATATCTAGCCTTAAGATAATTATAGGATATAGTAATATACTAACTAGAGATTAATATCTCTTTAAATCCTTTATATTAACCTTACCTTTATAGAGATTAAGTAAAATAGTAATTATAGGTACTATTAGCCTTTAATTTAGGACTTTTATATTAAATTTAATTATAGCTTTATTCTAATAAGACTTCTAATTAAGCTATAATTATTAGTCTTTATAATCTTTAATAATTTTAACTCCTAAGAACTATTATAATTTACTAAGGTCCTTAATATTATACTTCTTAAAGAGTCTCTCTTTAAATTTATTATAAAGAGCTAATTTTCCCTTAGTAAATAAAGTAATAAGGTTATTAATATAGAAAAAGATAATTAATCTATCCTTAATAAATATATATATATCTTTAAAGATCTATATAAATCCCTTACTAACTAACTATTTAATTAATTCCTTTATCT
>JFGX01000391.1:0-24339 GCA_000729855.1 Epichloe aotearoae | reverse complement strand
GTAGTATTACTTAGTATTTCCTATTAGTATAATAGGAAATACCTTTTAGAAGTAAGATTAAGGGAGGTTAATATAGTTATATTTACTCTAAAAAAGAGTAATCTTTAGTATAAGAAAGTTATATAACTTTTTACTATATTAGTTATTATTCTTATATATCTTTATAAGCTTAGAGATTTTCTTTATAGTTTACTTATTAAAGAGAGTATATATTATTAGTAAAGTAAGTTCTTAGGGATAAGGGTATTATTTAGGTTATAAGTCCTAATATTAAGGGGAATACTATATTTACTCTTATAGAGAGTAAAAGGTTAATTAGGGGTATATATAATAATATTCTATTATTATAAATTAAGAAGGTTAATTCTATTAAGCTTATTAAGTCTAAACCTATAGTTTAGGGGGTTTAAAAGATTATAACCTTTCTTTTAGCTATATTATTCTTATCTTTTCTTAAAGAACTTAGTCTAAAGAGTTTATAATTAGGATTTCTATTCCCCTAGGAATATATACTCTATTATCTTATAGGATATTATATAGTTCTTATATAATATCTTTATTAGCTTTTTTAAAGGTATCTTTAGTTTAATCTTTAAAGTCTTCTTTAAAGTTCTTCTAAAGGTTTTTCTTTTTCTAGCCTTAGTACTATATAGTTATAATAAACCTTATAATCTAGTTATTAAGTTTATACTATATAGTAGTATTTAGATCTAGTTATACTAGCTCTTCCTATTCCCTTATAAGGGTAAAATAGTATATTTAAAGTTACTTAGGTAACTTTTCCTTTAAGGGTTTTACAAGGAATACCTCTTAAGGTACCTTAGGTATCTTACCTTTAGAGAAATATTACTATTAAGCTAGTATTATTAATAAACTACCTTCTAATCCTATTCTTTTAGTAAAAATAGTTTAATCTTTACTTTATAATAAAGATATTAGGCTTTACTAGCCCTAAGGGGCTAAGGCCTAATAATACCTTAGTATATACTATTTAGGGAAAATAAGATAATAATTAGAATAGGGTAAAAAGTAATACTCTTTACTATTAACTTTATTAATATAATAAAGCTAGGTAGCCTAATAAAAAGGGCTAAATAAGAGTATAATTAATAGGGTAATTTAAAGGGAGTAAGTGCCTATAGGAAAGAAGTAAAAATAGGAAAAACATAATAAAGAATATAAAATAAATATAATAAATATAATAAGCGTAATAAATAGGAAAAATAGGGTAAAATAAGTAATAGAATAAATAGGAAAAATAGGGTAATAAGTAATAGAATAAATAGGATAAGAGGAATTATAGGATAAATAATAAAAATAAGAGAGAAAGGAAAAATAGGTTATAAAGATAATATAAACCTAGAAATAAAGATAGTATAGATATAGAAATAAGTCTTTATTTATATATAATATATATAGAGTATAAAGGTATAAAGACTATTATAGTAGAAAATACTATAGGAAAAAGAGATTATAAAAGGGTTAGCTAGCTTTAGCTAAGGTTATATTAATATTAGGTTTAAGATAAATACCTTATAGTAATAGACTTAGTTATTTAGTTAGTTTTCTTATAATAGATAATAAAACTAAATCTTTAACTATAATATTCTATAGGCCTAATAGTTAAGTAAAGATTTAATCCCTTAAAAGCCTAAAAAGTCTAAAGATCTAGTTTTTTCCTTTAGTATACTCTAAGTTATACTTTCCTACCTAAATAGTCTAGAGATTAAGAGGTAAGGAGCTATAAGTATAAAAATATCTTTTCTTTATAGTTCTAACTTATCTATAGTTTTTTAACTACTAATTAGTATTAGTTTCCTTACTAAGAAATAATATACTAGTGTAAAAGGTTTAATTTAACTTTAAAGGTAATAATAATTAATAATAACTAAGGAGCTAAGAAAAAGAAGAAGAAAAGAAATCTAGCTAGGTTAAAAGGTAAGTAAAAAAGGGGAAAAAGTAAGGTAGTAGTAATATTATAGTGTAAGGGCACTGTAATAGTGTAGGGTTATAGCTAATCACGTTACGTGCATCTGTTTAAGGGCCCTATATCTACCCTAACCTTTAGCCACAATTAAACTAAACAAGACCCGAAGGTCCGAAGGATTTAACAAATACCTAACTTATTTATAGTTATAAAGTTAACTACTAATTAGTATTACTTACACTAAGGTGCCTATAAAGGTAATAATATAATAAGTCTATAGTATTAAAGTTAATAATAATCTAGAAAAGGGAGAAGAGAGGGAAATCTAGCTAGGAGAGAAGGTAAGTAAAACAAGGAAGGTAAAAGAGGGGGTAGCGAATAATGTAGCTAATCATATCGCGTGCATTGATTCGGCGGCCCCACCGGCCCCACATTTAGTCCGGCCTTTGGCCACGATTGAGCCGATGAAGATCCGGAGGAATCAACAGCAACAAAAAACCCAAAACCATGTGTCAAGGCTTTCACCCCCCCCCCTTTCTTTCCCCGGGGTGCCACCACACACATCCTCAATCTTTCATTGCTCGATGCCCTTCCCCTCCTCTTTCTTCAGCGTGCTGTCGCACGACGTACCCGTCTGCTACCCGTCTACCCGCCTGCTCACCCGAACTCAAAAAGTTCCGTGATACCCTGCTCGCGGCTTTCGGCGTGTCCTCGTTTCATGGCAGCGCATGCGGGCAGGAGAGGGAGGGCGCTCAAGTGTCTTATACCACGCCAGACTTCTTCGTCACAATTCTTGCCACGTGTTTCCAGCTTTGTGCTTCGACCACAGGACATGTTATGTGAAAAACCTGCCCCCGCACGCAACGCAACGAAACTTGTGTACGGACGAGAGTGCAGAAGAGCATGCATGCTGGCTGAGGGGAGGAAGAATGACGGGTCCGCATTTCCCAGAGTCTGATGTTCTGTTGTACAACATGCATGCCTGTTTGTGTTTGTGTAGCACATCCGGGTGGAAAGGAGTGTCCATGCCAGACGCTTGTGTTCAGGCAAACGGCTTATCTGCGTCTCTTCGCCAGTCCGACTATGCTTGCTGCGCATGAGATCGTGGCAGATTGTTTCAAGGGCTGGGTCTGGACCCTTTTCGTGTGCTCTTCTGTCAGCCATGCCCATCCCGTTCGGTCTACAGACGCTTTGCGACATTTTGCAACACGATAACACGGGCAGATGACATGGCTCAAACACGGTGTGTTGTGCTTCCTGCTATGGTATGGACCCGAAGGCGCAGGCGAGCATTCCAAGAAAAAAGGGGAAAAAAGGAGGAAAGAAAGAAATCGGAACTGGGGAATCGAGGGACAAAGACCTTCAGATTGCTTCATTCTGATCATCTCGTGTGCTGTCGCCAACGTGGCACGCACCGTTGCCGCATGCTAGGATATCTCCGCCATCCATCAAATCAGAGCTCATCGTCCCCAATTTCCACATCTCGGTGTCACATTGCTTCCGAGATTCTCGAAATCCGATCCCCATCCCGCATCTTTGAAATTGAAAGAAATCTTTCTGCTTCTATTGGCCATCATCTTTGATTTTTCAACGCCCCTTTCCATCATGTACATTTCCCTTGCAGTTTCAGGGGATTAGTTAAATAAACAAAAAAGCCTGTGAAGTTCACGTTTCTATTTGCCGTTTCTGGCGCCGTTGTGATTATTTTCCTCCGTTGTTTCGCAAAAATGAATGACTGTAGTCGGGGTATCTTTTTTAAAAAATCGCTTTTTAATAGGACAAGACAAAGGAGAATAGAATATGGTGTGACAATGTTTGGGGTAAATGAATCATCGCCGAGTCGCAGGTGATGCCATCCAAAGACATGAATTGAAAGGACAGGTCAACCGCGAGTACGGCTACTTGCGAAGTCCAACCTTATCTGCAATGGTCTTCCAGAATCGACCCTTGGCGTCTTCGCTTCGTGCCCTCGCCATGACGGCATCTCGCTGCATGGGTCCGACAATGTCCTCGTCACCCCGGCCGGGGAACTTGCCGTCCGCATTGAGGGACTCCAGCATCTGTGGCACGGCGCTGGGAAGGCAGTCTTCCACGCGCCTCCACTCGAGCTCGGCAAAAAGGTCGTCCTGGGTCGGCAGGCGAGTGAGTGCTGCAGCGTTGGAACTGCTGGAGCGTCCGCGTCCACGCCCGCGGCTTTGGTTTCGAGATGCCGCAATGGATCCTGAGCCCGAATGGCACGTATTCTTGATGACCCCCTCGAATGTCGTCTTCCATCGCCCCTCTATCTCGGCCCACTTCGCCTCGGTCAGGGTATAAATTTTGCTCGTCTGCCCGTAGTTCTCACCGGTTCGTACCAGGTGTTTCGTGTAGTTGATGCGCGCTAGATCCCAGTGATTGCGGAACTTGGCAATTGCCTCTGGTTCGAAGCTGTCTAGCTCATATGGCTGGGGCGAAATGATGAAGTTGGCATGTCCAAGTCGGTCGGACCACTCGTCGTGCTCTTGCAGGATGACCGGAAGAGCGAGAGGGAGCTCGGCGCTGCTTGACACCTTCCGTAGAGACGAAGTGGACGGACGAGTGCTCAAAGGGGGCCGAGCAAACTGAGGCGGTGGCACAACCGAAGGTGACAACGGAGAATCCATTATCGGGCTGGAGTCGATTTTGGGTGACTGTAGCGGCGACTCTTTGGGAGGCGATGCCAGGGCACTTGTCACAAGAGGAGGGAGCAGGGGAGTCGTTGCCGTGGCTCGATCTCGTTGCAACTTGGAGCGATCCTCTGGCGTCAGATTGATTCCAAGTCCAGTCTCTGCGTCGTCGCTAAGGCTGTAGAGAGACATGGAGGCGTTTGATGAGATTGTCGGCACGGCCTCTGAAGATCGATCAGGCGCATTTGAAGTAGACATTGACGACGAGCGGCTGCTTCGTGTCTCGTGAGAAGGTACATTTTCGAAGCTCAGGCATGTTGTCGGCGAAGCCCTCAGAGTTGCACGCTTCCTTGATCGCCACCGCCTGATGGTGGGCATCCGGGAGCCCAGTCGAGACGTGAACTCGGAAAAGGCCGTCTCAGCCGCATTGCGCTTTCTCGGGACACGGCCATTGTCTGCGATGCATTCTCCCTCGCTGAGGAAGCCCATGTCGTAGTCAATGTCCATGTCAAAATCGGAGACAAAACCCCCAGGATATGCTTCTTCCGAGCTATTGCGATGACTGCAAGCTTGGTCACCTGTGTATTATCAACATTAGCTGAGCTCTTGGGTGCGGGGGGATGAAGCAGAGAATCAAGGGGGTCGTACATAGACAGCTGTACAATCCAAAACTATCTGAAAGGGTTGCAGTATCCTCCTCTCGTTGGTGAATAGGCTCCTCCTCAACATCGGCCAGATGTCGCACACTGCTGAGAGTGCTGGAAGCCAAAGACGGCGAGGACGGGCATTCTGGTTGGGGCTGCATTGGCAGTTCCAATGACGACGTTGAACTCGAGAAACGCTGGTGGCTCTTTGGCGAGAATACGGGCGTAACAGGTGAGGCGAGTTCAGATGAAGACGAATTGGCCGTGTGATAGACGCACGAGAAGTCCACTTGGTCGGAGTTGGCCATGTTGGAGGAAGATGGGTCGGCCTTTTGTCGCTGTCGTACCAACTGCGGAAGAAGCAGTGGCTTCAGTTTCGGCGACATGCCTGCACAGCGGGTAGGTCGTGAAGGCTGTGAGGTTCACAGCAATGGCTCGCGGCTGTGTGAGCTCGTGGGGGGCCGAACTTGGTTCGATTGTTAATTATGATGTTGGCTGCAGATGTTGGGTTATTAATAAGAAGAAGAGTCCGTCTGGGCACAGCAGTACCGAACAGTGTCTGGTGCAGCACCCTGGGTAGACGGGTAGACGGGCAGGCGCCTTGGTGCTTGCTGATGATTCCGTGTGTTTGCTGGGCTCCGGTGCTAGCTTGTTTGGGAGCCGGGATGGTTCTACATGTATGTACATGTAGTATGGACGTCTAGGAGTGGGCCTTGGTGGAGCATGCCTTGGATCTCGGTCCCAACCTTGTCAGTGTTTGGTAAAGTCCCATGGAGTCCCATGGAGTCCCATGGAGTCCAATGGAGTCCAATATCTCGGTGGATAATTTGCGTCGAGCTGTTTGGCCGTCGAGGGCTCAGAGTTTATTGGTAGTGGCGCGGAAGGCGGGTGGCGGGGCAGGCTCGCTTTCTCGCTTTCTCGCTTTCTAGCCGCTAGCTCATTTAGCCATGAGGCGGCTGTTTGGCCGACGAGCCGTTCTCCAGCAACTGAAGAGTTTTTTGGTTACTTGATCTTGTCTGCGTTAGGGCAGGGCAGCCACACGCGCACACACACACACACACACACACACGCACACACAATGGACCAGACACACAATGGACAGACAACAGAGTGATGATGGTGTTGATTGGTGATGGTGGAGAGGCAGAAGCGGAGGCAGCAGTAACCCCTCGAGAAGTGCATTTTTTAGGGATGGAAGAGGCTGCTGTATATAACCACAATGACAGCTGGTGACTACCCCCATGTCTCTCAGGTTCTGGCACACAGATCAACAACGCGGCAAGAACAAAAACGCCCAACTTGCCAACAACGCGCGCGCGCAATAATAGGCCGGGGTCGGGGTGTTGCAGGTCCATGTGTTGGCGTGAAGCGGTCGGGCGACAAAGAAAGCTGCCAATGGCTGTCCTCTGTCCTCGCAGCAGAGAAGTTGACACCTCAGGTTCTTTCTGATGCCGTCTCCTGTTATAACAAGACGGAGGGGGGTTGTTGCTTCGCTGCTGGCTAGAATTGGACAGGTACTTGAACACTTGTCCTGCGTATGTCGTGCCACAAGCTTATAGTAGCTGCGTGTGCCAGATTGATTTGGATGCATCACTCCCACATGCCGGCGTGCCAGAGCCGTCTCCGTCTTCATCCTATCTTCACGTGGCTCCCAAGTAGCTCGCCTAGTTCGGCCAAGTGGGAAGGTGAGGCTGTTGACGTGGTGCCGTGACTGGTTCTTGTCAAAGCAAGTCGTGGTGAGCTCTTGAAAAGAAATGAACCAGCCGTTTGCTGTGATGCCAGCAATGAATGGCCTGTCTTGGTCCGTGGCAGACGGTGACTATGTGTCGACGTCAACAAGGCGGTGAGCTGGCCAGGAGTGGACGGACTTCCGAGTGGCTTGCGATGACTACTTTGGTCAAGATGTTATCGTATCGCATCCGCACATCTCTGACCCTCTTCTGTTGAGAAGCTCTGGATATACATATGGAGCTCCCTTTTCCCTTTGATAGATTTCCTCAGACAGATACACACAGTCAAGCACATCTCATAGTCAGCGGTGAGAACTGGACCGCTCGGTAGTACTGCCAAAATGGCACTCTCCACTTGCCCCGCGCCCCTTTCCTGCGAACTCTGGCATTTATGTATACCGGCCTATCATGTCCTGTTGAGGACTCAAAAGTACTGTATGATTGATGTCAAGAATGTGTTCCCTAGCTGATAGTCGCCCGCAGACGTAGATTAGACTGGACGAGTTTCAATTTGCAGCCAAGGCTGTCATATACATCTGGTACGAATTCTCACGTACATGACATAATTTACGATCCTCACTGCTCAGAGAGTCATCCAGCGGCATACAGCATACAGCCACTCTACTTGGTTCTACTATCGATGCTGCACTGTGGCCTCATATCTGATTGCGATGTACTCCGTATGAGGACCAATGTCGTCGTTCACATGGGACGAACGGAATCTTGGTCCCAAGGTTGGACCTTGTGCGGGCGTGGTCGACTATTTGGGACGCGAATCCTAGGCCCCCCTGTTCCTGTTCATCCAACAAAGAGCGTCCAGGTTCCATCAGTGAAACACGGCTTGTCACATGGCTCTGCTGCCAAGGACGTTTTTTCATGCTGATGATCGATTAGATGAAACTTTTAGCCGTCTTGACAGCTGCAAGGGTCCCATGGAGATGCCGCGAACATTCTGCCCAGCTCTGCTCGTCGAGTCAGTCACTTGCATCTATTACCCGACAACGGTTCGACTTCTCGGGGTCACGGTCAGATCAGATTAGACAGCTGTATGTGTCAAGCCCGTGGTTATTTTTCTGCAACATGATTCACTTTTTGCCCTCTTGGCTTGAAACCATGTAATAGATGACGTAATGTCACCAGCCAGCGTCCAAGTATTGCAGTTTTCCGGCCATTCGAGAGCATATTTCCGATGACGGTTGTGCCGCTCTTGTCGGACCGAACGGGTTTCTTGCATATGTGTTCGGGTTGTGATGGCGGCTGTTATCTGCCAAATCCAACGCAGGTGCTACCAGGCCATTCCACACCGGGTTGACAAGGCACATTTGCCTGCAGCTGGGCTTGCTCTTGAATATTGGGTGCCCAACAAATCAGTACAGATATCTGCTTGGTAATAAGTGCCTATGCTGCCAGGCTGCAGCTTCTCCGCGCCACTTACATAACGCGATGTGTGCGCGTGGTGGTCTTGTCAAAACCGTCTTGCAAACATCTCGACCCGAAGGCTTGCACAGCCCGCGACGGGGTCGTCTTGCCCTCCAAGGTGAGAATGCATCATCCATCGTAAAGCCCCCCCCCCCCCCTGTCACTTCTCAGGTGCGCGATTTCCCGAGCACATCGGATCTCTGCGGGGTGGAACAACACCTGGAGATTCTCGTCACGGGCAACGACGTGATTTCACCTGTGACAATTCGAGCACATGATCTAGGCAGGATGTGGTTGAGCGAGAATAAGACTCAATGTGCAGGCCAGTCTGTGTCTTGCTGCATCAAGCGTTTACAAGGCTTTGAGATTGATTTTGTCCACGAATGTTTATAATGGTTGGGACTGCCTATTTTGCGAGGATACTTGGGGTTTTTCTTGTCTTTTCTCAGTGCGGTGCCTTGCAGCAGCCCCCTTGAGCGGGAAGGCCTCCAAGCTCCGCGATTTGTCAATTGAGAAAGGAAGAAAGCGATGCGGATTAGTCCGTAGCAGAGGGCAACTACATAAACGCGCATCTGTCAAAAATCAAATGTGCATCCGCCGTTAGTCCTAATCCGTCAGAACGACCCACCCACACTTTTTCAGTGTGGCTAATGTTCATGATTCTTCACACCCACGTCTAAAGTTAATTATAATACCTACAATAAGTGCGTTTTCTATAATATTAATATTATTAAAGCTTGTAAAGGGCTTGGGCTTCGCTGGTCAACTAGACCCAGGTTGCGTGATTCTGACGACAAGGAGGACAGGATTCCCCGCTCTCGGGGGGGCGACAGTCCAAGACGCCGGTGGTAAGGGATCGTTTAATACATACACGGCCCGCAAGGGCGCCAAATCGCTGCGGGTGCGGCATACTGCTCATCGTCAGAGTCCCCTTCCACAAGGAACTGCCTGTCCATAACAAAGCTATTGCGGGTGTCTATTATATAATAATAGGTTAGAGACTAATATAATAGGTAAGGGGCTTTAAAACCAAGGTTAAAAGGTATGCTTATTATATAATATTATAATAAAAATACTGGCGTTATGTAAAATTATTAAGTAAGGCAAGTAAGAATTGTCCGCGTGGCTATGCTCTTTTTAAAAAATCAAGAATATATCTTCTCTATAAAGCTTAGTAAGAAGATATATAAGTGGATTCTAAAGACAAAATAAGGAAAGCCGTGGATATATATTCAATTTTTGACGGATGCGCGTTTAGTTGCCCCGTATTAACGTTACCTTTTACCCACACTTTTGACGGTGAGCAGAAGAATGCGCGGAACAAAACGGAGAAAAGATCACATGCTTCTTGCTTGCGGCCTTGGAGGCTTGGAGGCGCAGACTTTCGTCATGGACAGTATCGAAACTCAACAAGGGAAATGGAGTGAGTGCGCAATGACAAAGGAAGCATTGTGTACGTAATGGTTGGGTGGAGACAAGATACAAAATGGGTCCAGTCAGCTCCACTAGACCTGAAGGGAAGGAACCGGACCGGAGCCCTGGTCACACGGAAGAGGTGTTGTTCCGCGCGCGATCTGGACCCGGCGGCAAACAGAAAAATTTTTGAATGCCCACCACAGGGTAGCCAGCCCGGCCATACCGTAAGAGGCATCGTGCTGGCCGAGTCTTGCTGATATTTGCGTAATCCTCCGTTGCTCTCCCCTTCCGCTCAATAAGCCAACTGACTTGTCTAAACATCGTATCCGTACAACCCGTCACATCTACCCACTCCAGCACGAGCACGCACTTTGCCCCCCCCCCCCCCGAATAAGTTAGCTGATGGGTGGCGCTTCGCCCACTGTAACTTATACCATCCTTCCCCATTCGTACTTGCCAATTCTCAAAGATCAAGCCTGAACCCAGATGCCCGACGCTCCAAAGCAGTCGGCGACCGACATTTACGGAGTATTCCGACGGAGTAACAAACGACCTGATGCTCCTGTTTCGCTGGCGCGGACAGGGCTGGTGTAGTGTGGCGCCTCGCGATTCGCTCTCTCGACTCCTCCAGACCCTGACTATCAATCGGACTCTGCATGACAGACGTGGAGGTTGTCTTCCCACAGAGGGGTTTTCGAAGGGGGGAGGAGAGTGAAAAGAGCAAAGAAGAAAAGATGACAGGGTCCAGATGATCTCGGCAGTCACCCGGGGTACTTTTGCGGGTAAATGCTCATCTTTAATCCGGTCTCCGTACGCTCCATGTATGGATGTTCCAGATTCGCGGCCTCGATGTCGGTAGTGGTGTGATGTATGTACTTTGGGCCAGAAAATACGTGGTGACTTGTGGCTCGGCGGGTTGTCGCGGCAGCGGTGTAGGTTAATGTAGAGCTGTGAAGATGGCATTACTGGATTTAGACGTCAAGAATGTGTTATTCTTCCTCGGTACGAGCTCTTGGTGCTGTTTTCAGGACGAGGGATAAAGGTTGCCGCGGGAGTACAGAGAACTATGGCTTGTTGGTTATATATACATATATATTGTTTACTCTAGCTAGCACTATGTATGGCTAGGTCTAGTATTCCGGCTGGTAAGTTGATGTTGGTTATGAATAGAAGAAGAAAAAGAACACTGAGAAGAAGACGGATAAGGAAATGGGGCATAGGTTTGATGGCGAGAATCGTGGGCTTCATCCCCATCCAAACTTGGTGTCGCCTTGGCATTGTCTTCGTCGGGCATCTACTATTACATTTCGAGAGACAATTCGTGTCAATGAGTAACAATCGATTCTTGGTAGTCTGCGAAAGCTCATGTTAAACAAAGTGAGTAACGAGCGAATCGACCTACCTACCCTAAACAGCGTCGTTCCAAGCTGAAGCCTTCTTTGAAGTCGGTGGTCTAGGAAGAGGCTCTCATCGCCTTTCTCATGATTGCAGCCTCGATATCCTAGTGGTCTAGATACGCTGCGTGACCAGGCTGTGTCTCTTTCCTGATTCTATCATGCATGGCTAGCACGCGATGCGTGTGTCGCACCAGGGCGGGAAAACACCATAAGCGTGGATGGGAATGGATGGATGCCGGAGATGAACACTCTCGCCATGAGGCAAGGGCTCACACATGCCGCTGTGCATCGCATTAGAATCAAGCTCCGGCCTCCCGAGGAGTGACTGTTAAGTGGCCTTGTAGATACTTGGAGACTTCTGGCTGTATATACGATGACTCGAAGATAGGTTGATATGGTCCATACACAGTCAGATTTTGGAGATTGCGACCGGTCATAAGCCCATTGCCCTAGAAATATAGCGCAGAGACGTACATGTTGCTGAGCACTCGATTTGGTAGCTGAGCGGGCTGCAGCATAAACCTGCGGATGAGATGAGATTGTCAGTTGTCCGTGTATACGATAAATCACTAATACAAAGGAGATGACGAACGGTTTTTCGGTGATGCAATATCGTTCCCTCTTCAAAAAATTGGGACCAAGAACCGGGAGAGGATAATCATCCCTTGACATCTCATAAAGTTGTCAGCAACAAAGAAAACACTCGGCCCGATGCGACCCTCCGTGCTTCTCACGACCGCTCGCGAAGATCGACCCGTCCCCAATTTATCTATCCTACATATTGTTCGACCCTTGTTTCGAGTGGAAAGTCAGTCGATACATGTCGAGCCAGGATCAGGTATTACAGCGAATCTGCCTGGACTGGACAAGTTTCGTACAATGGCGTTTCGGGATATGCCCGACTCGAGTTATCTTCGACCCGAGCGCCGACCACTACTCTGAAATCGCGTTCAACGGATCCAAGTATCCTCGATTTATTTCCGTGGTTATGCCTCCCTCCATTGCCATTCGCTAATCACTTATTATCCGCAGCCTCGACACAAGAACAACATGGTTGTGGCCCAAGTATTGCCATTCGAAACGGAACATGTCCACCGGCATTTCCATCAATGAACGCAAGTCGCCACGGACTTCCCGGTTTCTCAACCTGGCAAGGTCACAGCACACAAAGTCGCCCCCACTAATAAGACAAATAGGCTCCATGTACGTCCGTATACAAGAACTATAGACATCTCTCGGAGAGTACCGCGGTCAACATATGTACCTCTGGACGAATACAGCTGCTCTCTCTCCCTCCACTGACACCTACAGTACACCCCTTGAGATATTTTACAAATCTATATGATAGGGGGAATCAAGTAAATTAGATATTAGCAAGGAAATAAGGGAAGATGGGGGCCAGAATTAAAAGGTACCTTTTATTACTAGTAACCTATATAGAAACAGATGTATTCTTTAATGGCGCGTTATACCCTATGCATTTTCCTTATAGCTCTCTATGCACGGATTAATAATAGTATTACATCCGTAATCCGTACTTGCAGCTAATCAAGGAGTACAGCTGTTAGAGAGGAACAAAAAACTGGGGCATGTAGATTTGTAAAATAATTCAGGGGGGGCAATTGTATTGACCTCGATTCCAATCCTATGTAGGGACAAGGATAAGCGATACAGCCCACAACATCGGAAGGATCATTCGGACAAGCCCAGCTCCCCGGCCCATCAGACACTCGAGTGCCCCCGTTACTACGGATCCGTACATAGGAACAAGGATTCTGGCCAAGACGGCTCCTCCAGCTTCCGGAGCATTTGGGCCCCGACTGCGGCGAGAGCAGCGCATGGTAAAGTTGGCGATGACGAGGGAGAGAGCGTCATGACAAGATTCTTCAGTCTGACAAAGGGATGCCGAGCTGGTCAAGAGGACGTGCGCGGGTCTTGTTCGCCGTGGCCTCGTTCTTTGTATGTATTCGGCTCACTGCGCGTTGTCCCGACTCGGCCCCACGGCGAACAACGTCTTGTACGTGAATTGGCATGAGGGCAGGTTTTCTTGCATTCAGCTCGAAACTTTTCGGGGACGAGTCGATTCATATTGCTCCCGTATTGTTCGTTCTAGGTTGTTCGCTGCAACAGTGGGCTTGTTTGGCGATGGCGCTGAAAGGGACCGTCTGGTAGTCCGTAGATGGTGTCGCATTCTCGTAGTGCAAGGCTCATTTGGCAGGGCTGCTCCACGGTGTCAATGCGAGATTTCTGGATTTCTCGAGCTTTTGAGAGGGGCCCAGTGTCGACTTTGCGGCGGTCTCAATGCTGTCAGGCGAACTGGTGGGAGTACGGGCTCGGCATTATGTATGCAGTCTGTCTCTTGTCTCCTTGGCCAGCATGTTCAACGAGGTGGCATGTGGTCTATTCTCATGAATAGACCCTTTACTCCGTATGATCCGAATGAAAAGGCTCGCTCACCCATTCGCTTGCCCAACACTAATACATCGCTGATGGCGCTTTCTGTTCACAATTTACTCCAAGTCACAACTCCTGCAACCCCCTTGAAGCGTGTGGCAAGGTTCAAAGCTATTACCAATCTCATATGCTGCCTGTTTTTCGCTGTCCAAATACCACTCACACCCTCAAACTACTTCTCAGATATAGTCTTCAGTCAAACGATCATAAAACGTCGACATCACCTGCCACAGCGCCGATAGAGTTATGGTGCCGTCGGTGGACGATAGACATAAGGACCACCGCTCAATGGCAGCGTTGCAAATAAAATACAATACACCCTCTGAACTATTTTATAAATATGTATAACAAGGGGAATTAAGCAAATCAGATATTAGCAGGGAAATAAGGGAGATAAGGGCTAGGATTAAAAGGTACTTTTTATTACTAATACCCTGAATAGAAGCGGATGTATTATTTTATAGTACTATATACCCTATGAATTTTCCTTATGTACGGACTAGCTCTCCAATAATAGTATTACTTAGCTAATTACAGCTGTGAGAGAAACGAAAAACTGGGGCATGTCGATTTGTAAAATAATTCAGGGGGGGCATTGTACTTGCATACGATCTCCAGAAACCTATGTAGTGCTACTCGAAATACATTCTAGGGAGCATTTTGATTTTGGAAAAAAAGGTGGAATATTGATGCAACTCTGTAGGTTTGCGCCACGGGGAACGGGTTGCGGGCACCAGCGTCAGGCACCTGGGTAAACAAACAGACGTATGATTCTCAACGTACATTCTCTTCACGCGGGATGGGGTGACAATCATTTGGCTACCGTTGATGGAAAATAAAACTGCATCGAGTGCGCATATGCCCACACCAAGGCAGCATCTGCCGGACCGGACGCCTCAACAAGTCAAAGACTCGTAAAGAGCCAGGGTCAATCAATGACCTTTTCCCACTCAAGCTTTGAGGCGTTGAAGCCGTTTCAAGGAACCTTACTATCGACCCAGATAGTCCGATGGCCCGATGGCCCGATAACCATGCCACGGTGCGTCAGCCCTAAAATTCCATTGCTTGAAGCGGAAAGACCGGCGTGCATACCGGCATTTGAGCGGCATTTGCGGCATTTGCGGCACCCAACGCGTAATCCGTACACGTACATCATCGTTTCGTACTGGCATGCCGGAGTGGTGACTTCGCCCTTTTGGCGAGCTTCTTTTACCGAAGTGTTAGAGTAGAGCCAGCTGGTGGTACGAATGGTTTCGTGTGCTTCCATGACCCTGTCATTTTGTCCATTTGTCTGACTGACCTTCTCCACCCCAATTCACACTTTGGCTCCGTCCGCTTGATGCGATGTCACCCTTCAACAGTACGGAATAATCCGTACCTCTGAGAGTACTTTGTTCCACTGCCAGGCAAGTTGTTTCCCCCCTTCGTGCGAGGCGAATTCGTTTGTTGATATACGGAGTACATATAGGCTCGGATTGTGTGCATTGGTGTGTGTGGACTTGAAGAAATGACGGACCGGGATCGCACAGCACTGGATTCGATCCTGAGACGCGCTTCGCGATTCAGACTTGTTCAAGGACAAAAGAAAAGAGAGACCATGACAAGAACAGATGAACGCGCAACCCGATCTATCATCGAGCCACTTGGTATCGGGTTAGTCCCATTTTACGCGTGTGTAGTATCGTGTAGAATGGACGTGGCGGGCATCGGACGCACAACCACAACCCCATCGCCGAAGTCGTTGCATGCCGCTAAAAAGGCACACGCAAGCAAGGCACGATCCCACCTTCTTGCTGTTGTAGCGCAGTGGCCCTCTCCTACGTACCTGCCTCCAGTGCGGAGTAACGTCCTCCCTCTCCTTCTCCGTCGTGGCTTCCTGCTGCGTTGCTCTGCGTTGCTCTGCGTTGCTCTGCGTTGTGCTGTTCATGTCATGTCATGCCATGCCATGCCATGTCATGTCATGGGTCCGACCAGGCCTCCAGGACCCGATGCCGCGATGGACCCACTCCCGGCCCACCAAAACATCAGATCGACAGCCACTCAGCCGGCCGAAAGCGTGATGCTTGGGTGACTCTGTGACTCTGGGCGACTCTGGGTGACTCGCAACTCAGGAGTCACTGACAGTGCCAGGGTGGCCGGGCGGGAAAAGAAAGGGCAAGAACCAGAGACATGATGAAAGGTTTCCAAGGCCCGAATGGAGAATTCCTTGGCCGATGGATGGATCCTGTATCCCCGAATTTTCCTCTGGTCTTTGTCCGATCCGTGTGGTTTAAAATAAACCCTTGCACCCGCCCACCCGTCCAGCCCGGGCCTGGGTTGATGTCTGAAGTATACATACATCATAGTCCGTACATCACTGATCCTTTTGAGTTTGCAACACAAAGAAACCCAACACCCCTCTCGTCTCTCTCTCACCAGCCAGTGGCACCTCCAAGGCACCTCCAAAACTTCCAACAATGCAAAAAATTTACAAACACTCGGCTCGTCGACTGTCATCAGCGTCGTCCATCTCGTCGGCCTGCTCCTGGGCATCACACGAGGACGAGGCCTCATCACCGACAACGTCGCGCCGATCGTCGTTGCGATTCTTCACATACTCGAGGCGAGATCGCAACCCGGGCACGCCATCCACATCAAGTCGCACCTGCGAGGGCATGACCACCGAAGACACGCGTGAGCTCTGGCGATGCATGCTCGAGCTGCAGCAGCTGTACGGGTGCTACAACTCGACGAGGATGGATCTGGCAGTCAATGCAGGCGAAGCTGGAATAGATCTGATGCGTAAGTCATGGATCCCGGGGCCGTTGTGTTGTTCTGCTCGTCTTGTTTACATTCCCATGTTATTTGCTGCCCTGCCCTGCCCTTGGGCGGTAGCTTCCGAGGCTGCATCCCATCACCAACATCATCGTCAGGACTCCGGTGAGATTGTCTTGCCCGAGTCCTCAGTTGTTGTCTGGCCTTTGCCTGTGGTCGCAAGCCTGGTTCGCCGAAGCTAGCTGCTCCTTTCCAGCAACATGAGAAAGTACCAGACCAATCGCGCCTGCTACGCGCTTACGGACTAGTCTGCCAACTGCACGGCAACTGCCATGTGGGGCCGTCCTAGCTCAGCAGTGCGGGGCAAATGCGCCAAGTCTCTCGAGTCTGAATCTCGGCTAATACGGACTTTCATCTGAACAGCGAACCCTTTCATCATCGATACCCTCAATGACTCGCTCATCGATCTACCCACCGAGGGACGGGAAATGCTTGACCGGTGTCTCCGGAGCAGCAGGCCCCCGCACTCAGTGCAAACGAAATCAAAATCAAAACCACAGCGAAAATTCTGGACCCGTTCATGATGCTTGACTACCAAGGACTGAAGGAGCATGATTTCGAACTACTTGTACCTGCCTACCTAATTTTTCCTCTCATTGATTTCTACGCCGATTCAACTTGAAGCCTCTTGTCTGAGGCGACGCACCCATTGCAGCCAGCCAGCAAATTGTTTTTTTCCACTTTCCTTCTTTTTGTCCTTTTATTACCATCGATTTGCACGTCCGACCTTGTTCTTCGAAGAAACGTTTAGTGCCATTGCACGAACGCTGGAATGGAAAAGATTGATCTGAAAACGAGTGTAGCTCTCCTTGTGTCATTTCGACGGTGTTTGCTCCCCTTTGTAGAGAATCTATATGTATTTAGAAGCAACAAACGATACCACTGAAGCTCAAAAATATGCATCACTTTCTAAATCTACTCTTGTTTGTCAGTTGGACCGCAGTGACGAAATAGCCCATGGATCAGGTTAGCCAGGACGGACGGATGCTACTAGGCATTCTCAATCCTCACCCAGCCCTCAGTCGCACGTGGTCCTTTCAACCCAACCAGCAAAGACGCATTAGTGACGCATTAGTGACGCCTGGAGTCGGCCCCGGTCCGATCCAAGGTACACCCCGTGCGTGATATGTGATGTAGTCATCGCCGACGATAAGTAGACGACGATGTCGTAACTCCGACACACCCTTCTCCGTGCTCACTTTAGACCTACACTGGCTGTGACCATCAAAAAATAGAATGAATCGGCGAGTAAGTCTTGCGGGCTTGCCGGTCCGATATGCCTCATCCTGTTTCGCGTTCTTTTCACTCTTGCGCAGTGCGGAAATGAGGGTTGCAAATTATGTACACCTGCTTTGTGGCCATCATTTCTCGTCCAACCCCAACCCAGATAATGTCCGCATCATGCCTGGATGCTTGCTTATTTCCCCCACCTTCACGTACCGGACCGTGAAGTGCACGGAGCACGGAGAAAATGACAGGTGATGGGTGATGGGAGAGAAGTCATAAGCCGAGGGTCCCGTGGCCGCTCCCTTTTTTTTGTGTTTTCGGGCGTTGGGGCGTCTGATATAATGCACGCTCGATTCGTCATTTTGAGTCAGATGAGTTAAGAGACCAAGATGGTAGTGTGGCTTATGTGATTGATGGGTGATCGCGTTGTTTGCTATTGCTGCCGTTTTGCGAGGACGAGCCTCATTTCTTCTGTGCGTGTGTTCTGTCGAATGCTTAACGTGGCCCCAGACGACGGGTGCAGTGCTGTGAATTGTTTGCTTTACAGTATCGCACACGCTTGTATCAATTCTCAAGATATTTCTCGTTGTCCTCCTCAGGTACTTGAACAATGTAAGAGTGGATGAATGCGAACTATCGAGATGGGTAGCGCGTAGCCTCGAGAGAAAGGCTGGAATGTGTACTGAATACTTGTATTTTCGTCCAATACATTTACAGTACGTCCACTGTGTGTAAGAATGGGTGTATGAGCGAGTTGGGGTGCATCTGAGGATGATTGAAGTCGCGGCAGGTCGGGCCCAGCTGCTTGAGGTGTTCTTGTCTTGTCGACTTTTCTACTTGGGCAACCGCGTCTTCCACTGCCGCTTGCCTTTGCTCTTGAAAGACGAAGACTGGGATGTTGCGGCCTGGTCAGGGAGGGCAGCAGGTGCAAAACTTGGCAATCGAGGCGACGAGCTCTTGCAATGCGATGACCACTTTGACCACTTTGACGGCTGCATACTTACTTCCATTTTCTGCGAGTGTTGTCTTCAACAAGTACAAAAGGGGATGGGAAATTCTCACGCAGCCTCACGTTCCTTTCTCCATTCATTGCACAATCCCCCACAAACAAGCTTTCCATCATCCCCAAACCAGTAAGACTTTATTGAACCCCTGCATATACTTCATAAACTCTCATCATGCGGTTCGCCATTGCTGTTGTTTGCCTCGCCAGCCTTTCGGCGGCCTCTCCCATGATCGGCCGAGCCACATCATCTGACTTGTCATTGTCCTTCGGCTTCCACCTGGTTATCAATGTCACTGATCCCTCTCGCGATCTTGCGGGGGAGCCAGTGCACGGCAGATATGTCCAGAGCATTCACATTGACCCACCTCACAACCTCCTGGGTGCCAGTAGCTCTGAACGTGGTCGAATTTTCTACCAGGATGGCAAAGAAGGCATCTCACGTCGCTCGCTCTGCTCCCTTGGCCCCCGCCCCTACCACCGCGAGCCTGCATTAATCTTCGGCCTCACCACTCGCTTGGATGAAGGCAGCAGGGACGTTTCGACTTTAAGACTCGACGTTGGTCCAGGCCAGCCCGGCCTAAACATCGCCATACGTCCTAACGGCCCGTGGGCCTTGGTCGTCAGCCTGGACAATCTGGCTGTGTGCAACGAAGCAGTTCCGTACTATGGCGGCAAAAAGTTCAGCATCCTCAAGCAGTTTCTCAACCGCACCGGCGGTGGCTTTATTCCTCACGATTGCGCACCTGTCAGTCTGATCCCCGAATGTACCAAGCCCGACAGTCTTCAGAAGGGAGCTTTAGCCGGCCTTGAACATGTTTTGCCATCTGTCTGCTACAAGGATGTGTCTGCTATTGACTGGGCGAAGCGTCCCGTCTCTGGTCGGGACCTAGACGAGTAGGGAATGACGCGGATGGAGATGAGTTGACGGCACGGAGGGACTTGTCGAGGTGATGCTGGCGAGAGTAAAGGACGTGAGCACGGTGCAAAGCACTACTGAATGAATATTTCTTTCTTGTATTTGTATACCCGTACCTTATGTAGCAATGATAGGTATCATTAGTCACTCGCCTGTTTGAATGTCGAAGTGGTGAAATGCCTGCAGGAGACAGGAGACAACCTGCAGGCATTTTGGCGAGGTGGCACCCGCTAGCGCAGTGTGACGTGACGTGACCCGGGTCACTGGCAGTGCCCCTACCTTTCCACATCTCGCAACCATCTCTCCCTGATGAGCACGCCTGGACTGACACGAGGCATGGACGAAAATGGACGAAAATGAATGGCCTCCAACACGGTGTGCTCAACACGGTGTGCTCAACACGGTGTGCTGGACACGCTATGGCCGTGGAAGAATAGCCGCCATGGTTCGAACTGTCAACTGCTCAGATCTTCCATTTCATTAGGCATGCGGAAGCTCTCCAGGGCCTCCATCATCTTCATCACTTTGTGTTTTGCTCTCCTCATCCTGATCTCATATCCGAGAACGCGCGTCGAGCTCGAGACGCAAGGCCATCTTCAGGCCAATCCTCAGGCCAATCAAACGTCGAGTGTAGAGCAGCAACCGAAGAATCAGACTCTTAAAGTAGAGTATCAGCAAAGCAGCACCACTCCAAACCCTACGCCACATCCGAACAATCCGACTTCGTCTCGTATCGATGTACATGTTCCCGAGAACACCGCTTCACCAGATGTTGTTGTGCATCCCGGACCGGAGGAGAATGTAGACCCCATTGAAGAGCAAGGTGCGATTGCTCAGTCCGAACCAGCAAGCGAGTTGCGCAGAGACCGCCGTCTTGTTTTGGTTATTCCCGCCACGTCACCAAATCCCGATCTCTGCAGGACGATATTGACGGCGCTTGCTCTCGGTTACCCGAGCCCCATCATCATCAATTGGGGAATCGACTATCATGCGGTCACGAAGTGGGAGGGCGGCGCAAATCTCCCCAAGATTCCTGGCTTCGTCAAGTACCTCGATGCTGCGATGCATCCTGATGCGCATCCCGATGAGAGGCTCGAGGATGACGACGTCGTGCTCATGGTTGACGCCTACGATGTATGGTTCCAACTCCCCGTCGAGGTTCTCCTGAAACGGTATCATGAGATCAACAAGAGGGCCAACGATAGGCTGCGCCAACAGTGGAGTGGCAAGGAGCCCATGCCCATGCAACAGACCATCGTCGCTGCATCCGGGAAGAACTGCCACCCGCAACCCGACTCGGGTTCCAACATGCACTGCGAAAGATTGCCCGACAGCTCGTTGAGAGCTGATCTTTACGGCCCAGACACGGACAAGAATGCAACGAGGCACCGTGATCATCGGCCCAAGTACATCAACGGAGGTGTTTACGTGGGACCTGCAGGCGACATGAGGCGCCTGTTCCGCCGCGCCTCGCAGAAGATGGAAGCGGGAATTGGCCAAGGCATCCACTTGTTCAGCGAACAGGGTATCCCTGGTGAAGTGTTGGGCGAGCAAGAGGTCTGGAGACAATGGCGAAGGGCAAAACACGCTGCTTTTGACGATGATGATGCCAAGAATCTGATGGATCGGGATTTCGAGTACCACTTCGGTCTCGACTACCATCAGGAGCTGTCCATTCAGACCTTTTGGACGGATACGGAAGACGGTCTCTTCGACGGAGCCTTTGTTTCGTTGAACAACCAGACCGTGATTGACCAAGACTCGACTGCGCTGGGCATTTCACCCGTTCGACTCACGGGCGTCCCCAACGATGTTGTGGCAGCGCGGAATCCGCTCACGCAGGGACTGCCGCACGCCGGCGCGCGACTGATCACAGCTGTTAGAGAGGGACGAATAACTGGGGCATGTAGATTTGTAAAATAATTCAGGGGGTGTATTGTACGGCGCACCAGACTTTCCGAGGCACTATTGACTTGTGCGGGCTGGAGGCTGGAGTGGTGGCCTGGCTTCAGCTTCACCCGTAGCGGTGCGAGGTCAACGCACTGCGCGCTGGCGGAAATAGCCCGTAGTACACTGTCACTGTAGTCCGTATTCGTGCCACCCCCAAGCCTGCTGTATTGGCGGCGACTCCATCACGGCGATGCTAGGTCTCGGCAATGGCGTGCACGAGCTTTCCGCCGCCAAGATATTATTCATCGCCGGGCTGGGTGAGGACCTCACCCGCTTTCAAGATACTCGGTGCATCTACGGATTACGGAGCGATGATGACGCTGTGGAAGCCAAGAAATAAGAATTAAAATCAAAATAAAGCAAGCATTTGAGAATAGGGAAAATGCGAATAAGCAAAAACCCGATGCTGCCGACTGGTATAACTCACCCGGACTCCGGACTTTGTGGCGCATCACCAGCTTCCAAGACGATTCAGCTTGGCGCGGCCATGACGTCACCCGTGCGGTCGGAGGCCCGGCAAAGCAGGACGGAACCGAACAACCGTCGGAGCATTTGTTGCCGGATTG
This sequence comes from Epichloe aotearoae, assembly GCA_000729855.1. NCBI lineage: Eukaryota > Fungi > Ascomycota > Sordariomycetes > Hypocreales > Clavicipitaceae > Epichloe > Epichloe aotearoae. The sequence goes on along the minus strand of JFGX01000391.1, from coordinate 2,228 downwards.
CGGGCATGGCAGGCATGGAATGGACTTGGCTTGCGCATCATAGATGCGGGCCAGGTGCGCTTTTCCACATGCTCTCCGGAACTCCCCGGGTGGGATCGTGGACGCAGACTTCTTCTCGTCTCCCGAGTTCTCCTCGCTTCGTCTCGCTGGGGCCAAGCAAGGGTAGGGTAGGTATAGGTGTCTATGTATAGGTCAGCTTCCGTGATGCGTAAGCAGCGTAATAACAAGCCGGATCAGCGACATGGTTTCTTTTTCACCAGCTGCCCGACACGACAGAGAGGCAAAGAAGGGGTACGGATTACGAATTACGTACATGTAGATCCCTGACGGGGCGGAAGAAAAAGGCGGGGGAGGGGCAAAAGCCAAAGTACCTCTTCTTTTTCTTCTCCTTCTTCTTCTTGATATGTAGCTGCGTCAACGGATCTGCGCTGCTATCCGCCGGAGAAGCGGGGACCTGGAGTACGGATTACGGGAGCTCATCTCATTTCGCAACGTTTTCCATGTATTTCGAATGGGAAACTTGGCCGATGCCATGTCTTACCGCCTCCCGCCTCTAATCAACGGCAGGGTCACCGTCACCGAGCCGCCGCGGCAGCGTGATGAGGGAAAAAGCAAGAGGCGATGCATCTAACATTTGTCGACTCAGGCAGCGGCAAATGGTCCCCTCTTTTCGTGCAAGGGATTAAGAGGAGCACTGCCCTCCTTTCGTCGGCAAGTGCGGCGGGGTATCGGCGTATCTGACGGGAACTCGATGAAATCCCTTTTTGCTTGTTCCGTTCCATCAGTGTCCCCATCAGTGTCATATCAGCATCCCATCAGTGTCCCATCAGTGTCCCATCAGTGTCCCATCAGTGTCCCATCAGTTGTCCCCGAGTTGCTTTTGCTCCCAGCTGGTTCGGGGCCCGCCAAGCCTTTTTGCTCGGATCGACAATAAAATCTGCCAAAGATGGGCTGCCTCGCTGCCGCCTCGTGACAAGGCGCGCACAAAAAAAGCATCCAGGTGCATCATCGCCTTGCTGCATTTCGTCACTGCCTCCCAGTCGGAATCTGACAGCCGTCAGTTGACATGTCCACGAGAGACAGAGAAGGCACCCCAGCTGAAATAGCTGAAAGAGCCGGAGAGACACGAAGCACACACCGACCGTGCCGGAGCTATTCTTGGCACCACGCACACCTGGCTGCTGCCTTAACACTGGAAAAGGGATGGCCCTTTCCCGGATGGTCCCGGGGCGTCCGACGGAAGAACCATGATCTACCTACAGTGACAGGCTGTACATACAGAAACCCCCACTGCAGTGACTGCACTGCGTTCCAGAGCTACCGTCGCCGGAAGTACAGAAGTGTCAGGGAGAGCTCCCTAGAGCATCGGATGTGTGGATGCAGACTGCGCATTAACTAGGATTAAACCCTCTATAAGATAATGGTGGAGATAATATATTAAAAGTACCTCTATAAACTAGTTATTACTATAGCACACTATATACCTTTTAGGTATAAAAGTTAAGTGCTATTTATATCTCTAATTAACTAAATTAAATGCTTTTATTAATACTTATTTATATCCTTACCTAATAGTTATAAGCCTAGGAGGCTTTAATTACCTTTATTATTAATTATTATAAATAATCTAAGCTTTTTTAAATATTATTAATTAATACTTACTAATATTAAAAGATAATTACTCTTTATTATAATAATTAGTTAAAATACTTATCTTACGCTTCTTTTAACTAGTATATTTCCCTTTAATATATCTAAAGAAACCCTAAATATAGTATTATTATTAAAGAAAAACTAAATTAAATAGTATATATAAATTAAGAACTATATAAAATCTTATAGTATCTAGGAGTATATTAACCCTAATAAGGTTAAATTACTTAAAAAACTTATAATACCTATATACTTATAAAGGGGTTTAAGGCCTAAGATTATAGAAAATAACCCTAATACTCTAGAGAATTAAAAGCTTACTTATAAAGATATAAAGGACTAATTTAATTTTTAATATAAAGAGTTATAATTTAATCTTATAAAGTATATAAACCTATTAAAGTAAATACCTAAGATTAGGGAATATATTTATAAAACCCTTTTAAAAAATATATAAGATTCTTTTAATTTTAATACTAAAGTAAAAAAAAGAAAGTTAGTTTAATACTATATATAAAAATACTAAAGCTTCTTTAGGATTAGTATAAGCTAAATATAAAGAAAATACTTATTTT
>JFGX01000390.1:0-24469 GCA_000729855.1 Epichloe aotearoae | reverse complement strand
CCTTTCATTTTGATTTTGATTTTGATTTTTTTTTTGTATTCTCTGCTTTGTTCGTACAAGGATATGGCGCATCTAGGAGTCAAAAGCCACCAATGATTGGGACGGTGTATTTTTCAGTTCTGGGCAAGAAGGGAGAGGGGCAAGGCAAGCTCGACGTTCTCCACATGGCAAACAAGTGAGAGAGGCGGATGAGTAGTGAGTGAGGGCAGGCTGGACTTTTCTATGCATCAAGGAGGAAGATCTGTACAGCAGCAGCCTTTTGCGGTCATTGAATAATGGGAGAAGAGTGAAGTGGCGGCCGTATAGAGCCAAAGACGCGTGTGCGTGTTCATATGCATGTGTGTGTATGTTTTCTGGCGACATGAGTAATCTTGATACTGTGCCAGACAGCATCTTAACTCACACCATGACTTGTGGGAAAAAAAAAACGTAGGTATCTTCGAGTAGAGTGGGTATCATTGAAATAGATGTATGCCTATGCCTTCGCCAATTCCTCTTTCCTTGTAAAAAAAAAAACCAACACGGTCCAGCACCATGTATATACACATGTTCTCAGCTCATCATGACGGCACCACGACCGTCTCATTTGCCGCCTTGGCAGCGCGCGTCAGCTCCCTCTCGTGAGACCATTCCAGTATGATCCTCCGCAGCTCAAACACCACCTCGACGGCGATTAACAAAATAATGATGAGCTCGAGTCGCGTGCCGTGCTGCTCGCTAGACAGTTCCCGCAAGACGGTCGCAATCTCCTGCGCGTAATCCATCTTTTGGTTCAGAGTGCGAATGCGAACATTGACGTCCAATGCGCGGCCAACTTGGTCGTAGTAGCCTTCCAGACCAAGCTCCGACTTGCTGTCCCAGAAGATGTCGGGCAGAGAATCGGTCAGCTCGGAGTAGTGGTTCAGTCGGGCGCGGAGGCTCAGCAGCTCGCCCGTCTTTTGCAGGATGAAGTTGCGACCGAGGGGAAGGCCGGACCCCCGGGACAGGATGGCGGGGATGTTGCGCGTGCTCTCAAAGTAAGCCGTCAGGGCGCTTTCCAGAACGGCCAGCTTCGTGCTCCGGGCCAGGCCGGACGAGAAGGTGATCTTGGCGAGGGTGGTGTCGAGCGTGTCGCCGTCCTTGTGCTCCCTCCGCGTGCCGAGGACGACCACGTCTCCCTTCATGGTGCTCTCCGCGCGCGAGACATCCGCCACGAAGTCGAGGTCCTCTACCTCGCGGAGCTCCGGGGGGTGGGCATCTTGGGCGGCGCGGAGCATCTGCTTCGTCACCACGTCCGGCGGCAACGACCAGGTGACGATGGTTCCCGAGGGGAACACGAAGATGTCGCCGCCGTTGACGCCCTTGGCGTGCACCACCTCGCTGGCGTCGAAGCCCGTCTTGTCAGGGTCGATGGCGAACCCGTGCGACGAGAGAATCTCCACCACCAGGGGCATGTTGAACGACTCGGCCACGCATGTTGCGCTGATGGTGGTGGATGGGTCGTCGTCCGTCTCTGCACTGGCCTTGTCCCCCGCGCGCTTCGGCTGCTGGGCAATGATGGCGACGCGGCGGAGGGACGTCTTGGCGGTGGCAGACCGGGTCGGTTTGCGCCTGACGCTGGCGGCGTGGTCTTGGGCACGGGCATTGTCCGTGGAGGAGGAGGGTTTCGACGAGTCGTCAGAGGGGTGGTTGGATAGGAACGGGTTGGAGGTGAAGAAGTGTCGTTTTCGAGGGAGGCTCGCTGGCGTGGTGAGGTGGAATGAGCGTTGGGGTCGTCGACTGGTGACGACGGAGCTGTGCATGTGTCGGGTGACAACGTTGAGCGTCGTCCGTTGCGGAGGGTGCCTCATCATGATGTGGTTGGAGCCATGTGCTGGTCCCAATTGGGGATGTTTTGGGGCGTTGCAGGAGCTGTTGGGAAATCTTTCTTGGTCTAATGCCGGCAAGGCATTGAGATGTCCAAGGCAAAAAGAAGTTTTTTCAAAAAAATAAATAAAAATAACAATGAAACAAGGCACGGTGCTCAGATGCTCGCCATCGTTGGCAGCACCGTTTTGGAGCTCCATTGGACATCTCTATTGGACAACTTCTGTGAAGGTTTCTGGCCTATCTTATCATCATGTGACATGGCGAATGTTGTGCTGACTAGCCAATCTGGGCTATTGCCGGGTTGCTTCGCCGGAGACCCCAGGAAGAGTGCAGAAGTGCCAGGTTGATAATTGGTCGCGGGTATGCTCCAGTGGTTACCAGTGGAGACCAAAATGGTGACGAACGAGTAATTTTGGGAGGGAATCTGGCAGGGAATCTGGCAGGGGAGCTTTTAGCGACCCCAACAGCACCGCCAATTCGCCCTTTGCCCTTTGTCCACCCTCTGAGAGACCTTGTTCCGCTACATACATATTGCATCGTGCACTTTTCCAATCTCGCCTCCCTTTCGATATCGCCTTCTCCCCTTCCTCTCTTCTCTTCTCTTTTCTCTCCTCAACCTGTCCTACAGTCCCTGTCACCAGCTTTACTTTGCAGGAACCGTCATCGAGTCTTCCCATCCGGGCCAGCTCCCAGACATCTGTTTGTTTACTTTGGGCCTACGTTCCCCTTCAGAAAACGTCATTTACCGCAAAAGCCTTCAAACCAACCTCCCCCCACCATGGACACCAATTCCAAGTACGACAACTATGACTTCCCTGCGACGGCAGCCGAGCCACAGGACGGTCATGCCAGCCACCTTACCCCGGAGAAAATTGCTCAGCTTCACCAACTGCGCATGATGCTCGAGGCTGAGGGGTACAAGGAGCGTCTGGACACATTGACTTTGGTACGGGGAAACCTGATCTGCGTGCTTTCGCCCCCCCCCCCCCCCGCTGTGCTTCTGCTTCTGCTACATTTTTGTGCCAGACACAATGCGGGGAGTGGGGAGTGATGGCCTACAGTGATTCTGAGACAGGTATTTACTAATCTTCGACTACGTAGCTGCGATTTCTGCGAGCTCGCAAGTGGGATGTCGCCCTGGCCAAGGCCATGTACGTCACATCTAATCCCGGCGGAAGTGCGGCATTAGACGTTGCTAACCGCAATTATGGAATAGGTTCGTTGATACTGAGAAATGGCGAACGGATACCCATCTCGACGAGACTGTCCCCATCTGGGACTACCCCGAAAAGGCCGAGATTGCCAAGTACTACAAACAGTTCTACCACAAGACGGACAAGGTAAACAAACAAAATCACTCCTTGTCGGTGGACATACAGGCAATCACAAGATGGCGAAAAAAAAAATCAGCCGACTAACACGTTCTTCTCTTCTAGGATGGGCGCCCCATTTATATTGAAACCCTGGGTGGCATTGACTTGACCGCCATGTACAAAATCACCACTGCCGAACGCATGTTGACCAACCTTGCCGTCGAATACGAGCGAGTTGCCGATCCCCGCCTGCCCGCCTGCTCCCGCAAGGCCGGAGCGCTCCTGGAGACGTGCTGCACTGTTATGGACCTCAAGGGAGTAACCTTGACCAAGGTTCCCTCAGTCTACTCATACGTACGCCAGGCATCTGTCATCTCACAGAACTATTATCCCGAGCGATTGGGCAAGTTGTTCTTGATCAATGCGCCTTGGGGTTTCTCGACTGTGTGGAGCGTCGTCAAGGGCTGGCTCGATCCCGTCACTGTCAAGAAGATTCATATCCTGGGCAGTGGCTACAAGAGCGAGCTGATGAAGCACGTTGACGCCGAGAGCTTGCCTGTCGAGTTTGGCGGTACCTGCAAGTGCGAGGGCGGCTGTGAGAACAGTGACGCTGGCCCATGGCGGGACCCCCAGTGGGCACGACCTGCCTGGTGGGAGAAGAAGGCCGACGACAAGACGATTGAGAACAGTGGCGCCAAAATCGAGACGGCTGACGGTGCCCCTGCCACTGCCCCTGCTCCTGCCCCTGTTGCTGGTGAGGTCAAGCCCGAGGCCGAGGCCAAGGAGACTGCGGCTGCATAAACATTGCTGCAGTATTCCAGACGCATAATTTTCAAATCATTCGACAGCTTTGAATGGGAAGGTCAAGGCGATTCTAGAGCGGATCATGTGAAAATTCGACAAGTTAAAGAAAAGACAAAGACGAAACATAACTGGGACTGGTGTAGATTGGCGCGGCGCGTTGTGGAGTAGAACAATTCAGAAGAAAGTTGAGATTTTTTTTTCTACAAAAAAAGAAAAGAAGGGAAAAAAGGGGGAGAAAAGGAACAAAAGATACAAAGTGAGGGCTTTGGTTCGTCCCGTCGACATGGGACGGTTTCAACACACATACATGGGCAGGAAACTCGATAGCCGACTGAGAAACATGCATAGAGCTTCTCGTCAGTATTGTTTTCCGTGTACTTTGATTGTTCCTGTTTGCAGCCTCGTGATCTTGTCTTGTTGACAACACACCGGTAATACCGAACAGCCATCCATCCTATTTATTCGAAAGAAGGGAAAAAAACAAAAACAAAGTGGTATCCATGAGCTTACTTCCGTGCCCATTCCCAAACGCCATACCAACATCAAAACATGCCAATACATGCGAAAAGCAAGAAGAATAAAAAAGAAGAAGAAGGAAGGAAAAGTAAATGCATCACTTCGCCTTTCCAACATAGTCCCCCGCCACTCTGGCCCTCTCCATCCTCGCCACCACAGCCGGCATGTCCCTCTTCAGCCCGCCCAAGGCCTCCACGGCGCCCTTGAACGCGCTCTCCACGGCGTCCTGTCTCTGCAGCCTCGCGGGCGACAGCGCCGCGCCGGCCTGCTCCTCCGCCTCCCTCGCGACCTGGCCCCTGCGCTGGTCGACGAGCTCCTCGTCGCGCCTGATGGCGGCCTCGACGCGAGCCGCGGCCTCGACGGCCGCCCGGGCGGGCACGCTGCGCTTCAGCGCCGCCACCTCCTCCAGCAGCTTCTCCTCCTGCGTGATGAGGTCCGCTACGCGCCGTCGCTTGCGCGTGTCCAGCGGCTCGTAGGCCTGCGGCGCGCACGTCGTGAACGACTTGTACTGCGAGGATGTGAAGGGGAGGCCGTTGATCGAGAGGTTGTCCGAGGAGAGGCCGAAGGTTTCGTCTATGTACTGCTGGTTGTTAGTTGTTTTTTATTCAGTTCCCAGTTCACAGTTCCTCCTCCTCGTTTCAATGCATCATCACTTGGTCTTGGCTACAATGGCTTGGCTCAAGTTGGACCGGAGGGGGGGGGGGGGGGGTGCATAGAATTTGCTCGTTGGAAAAAAAAAAAAACGTTTCCCACAAGTAAACATGCCTGATTTACCAGCGCCGCAATCTCGTCCCGTAGTTTGTCCTCTCGCTGACCCTCGATTCGGGGAAGGGCCTCGTCGAGATGGGCCGTCGCGGCTTTGCGCACATTGGCGATGAGGTAGGCTAGGTCTTCGGGGGATTGGAGCTCGATGCGGCGCTGGACTTGGGAGGCCTGCGAGTCGGGATCCATGGTTTGGTTTACAACTTCTCCGTAAGTTCGTCGACAGCGAGATTGGATTTCGGTTGAATATCGTCGCGGGCTCTGGATGTTCAAGGACGTGGTTTTCTTGGTCGGTTCGTTTATTTACTTGGGTTGCGGCGTGATGAAGGGGGGGGGGGCGATAAGACGAGTGGGGCGGCGGGCCGGTGTCTGAGAGGAGCGGATATTGAACATTGGGGATGCAGGCCGAAATGTCGTGTTCGCGCAAAGGCACCTTACATGTATAGACCGCGACGTTCAAGGTGGGCTGATCACACGGACATCACTGTGAGCCCACCGACACTGAAACAAAATGCTATTCTCGACTTACGAGCAGTGTAGAGCCTGGGGTTGCCGCCTGCGTTGTATCCATGTTGGAAAGGGCTTGTTCACACTCAAAAGAAGGCATACAGAGGCTCTTGATGAAAAAAAAACCTTGACAAATCTGTGAATTCATCTCCTACGCCCAGAAACACCTGTGTGCTCTATAACCTAGCTCCTGCTGGAGCAAACACACACATAGTCTACCTATTTGAACACCAAGGCATCGACGAGAAAGAAACAGAGATCAATAAGACCAAATAATAAACTCCCAAAGCTCCTTTGCACCGTATAGCCTCAGCCGTGAAATTATAGCTGCCGTGGCTTACCCGAGAACCAAGCCTTGGCTGCTGCAAATATGCCATGACAGAGGCTTCACTGCACGTTTCCTGTCCATAAGAACCTGTGCCTTTGATTTTGAAAAGCTCGAGCCCCAGGCAGAGACCATCGGTCGGAGTAGGTAGGGTTCAATTCAAGGTCTGCGGTGATGACCAGGATGCAGATCCCCATCCCCATCCCCATTTCTTGGCTTCTTTGGCTCAAATCTGAATTACGGCTTGACAAGTCTGCATCGCCGTTGGAAATTTACAAAATCGAAAAAGAGATAAGTCAAGAAGAAGCCGACAAAGGTATAGTCGGAAAGAAAAAGTGTTGACGCACGCCAAAATTTGAACGAGAACTCGCCACGTTGAAAGCCAGCGGCCGGCTCAGAAGTGTACGTGAAGCCGAGTCCGAACCAATGTGTCCGAGGATAAGGGTCCCTGACCCCGAATTTCAAGTTTCATAGACAAGCACTACGGTGCTAAATTAATGTGGGAGCATCTGGCGGGACTCTTCGTCGCTGAGAACGATTTCGTGGACCGGCTCACGCGTGTTTTCGAGCGGGACGTAGTCGCAGTCGACGTACGAGGGAAGAAAGATTTCTAAAGTGCACCCTGTTAGCTACCATCTGCTTGGAAGTGGGGGGGATAAGAATCTACCTGGATTCCAGACAAAACCCTGGCTGGAAGACAAGTAGGAAATCTATTCATGTTATTAGCTTTTCTTTTCGACTCAAAGAAGTGGAGGTGTTGACTCCGACATACCAGACGAGGTGGTCCATCAGGGTCTCCGATATTGATAACGGTGCTTTCTTGCTTGGATAGAGCAGTACCTGTTCCAGTTGTCAATCAGTGCACTTGAAAGCAGTATAGGCTTTCGTAATCGGCCGTGTATCAGACTGAGTCGGTGGTGGCAAATATAAAACTGGGAGCGTGGTAGAAAGATGGAGATGCCCGTGAAAGCCAGCTCAGCTAGAACTTACTCAATAGACTGCGTCGTCGGGCATGGAGCACCCTGGTATTCGGGCTGGTGGAAGGAGACGAGTTTGAAGGTGAGCTTGAGTAAGAGCTCATGGAAGAGCTGGCTAGAGCTTTGGACGACGACGAGTGGAATGCAGAGGATGACGCCGAAGACCGGCCAGCTGGAATATTGATGGATGACGACATGGTGATGACGATGACAGTATTCTTCGAAAAGACACAATCGTGGGCTGGCAAGTCGGTGCCGACGGCTTTATGTGCAGTCGAGAGAAGAAAACAAGAAGGACGAAATGCGAGGTTGAACAGTCGTCGAAAGCGGAGAAGACACGAAGGCCAGGGAGTTGGAGGGGAAGAAAGACGTTGTGGAGAGAGGGCGGCTTAACAACAGTGACGAGGCGTGTGGTAGGTGTGTAGTGTGTGGTATCTGGCTGTGTCCGATGAGGCCTTTGTCACCGTGTAGAAGTTCAAAGCTGCCGAGCGACGGCCAAGATCGGTCCACTGTGCATCCGACTGCGGAAAGCTAGATACGGTTCGGAGAGAGGTAGACGGCGGGTAGCGTAGAAGGGGGGGGGAGAGGGAAACAAAGGCGGAGACGAGAGAGAGTCACAATTGGAGCCGACGAGGTGGTGAAATTTTATTATCCTGTACAGCAAAGAATGGTAGACGGGCGGCGGAAAGATAGAAAGGAAGAAAGAAAGGAAGAAGCAAAGGTGAGGAAAGAGCGGAGAGACATGTCATAAAAGAGACGGGCGAGTCATCGGGTCCGCACGGCAGCGAATATGGAGCCACCCGCAGGCAGGGAAGCAGGCAGGGAAGCAGGCGGGCGGGCGGGCAGGCAGACCAGACCAGACCAGACCATAAAATAACTACGGATCCGTACTACGGATTAGTCTTTACAATAACTCCGTACTCCGTACGGATTACAGTACTGCTACGGATTAGGGGAGGACCCTTTTGGAGCCTGAAACAAGGGTATGCATGTGTTGGCGCCGTGATGCAGAAGGGAAATGGACAAATGCCTACTTCGTATTATATATGTATGTATGATTACGGAGTACGTGGGGATTAACCTGGGATGCTTAATAAGTCCAGCCATTGTGGTTTCCTCCAGACTCCACCAATACCAATCAAACCAGTTCACAAGGAACGCATTTTCATTGACCACTGACCAGTGTGTGCTGAAGACCCGGCAATGTCTCCTCTGCCTCCCCGGCTTGAGGCTGATCTTTTCATCGATAGCGTCGGCAGTCGGCGGTTCGGTGTGGAACAGCGGCTTGCTTAATGTTGCTGAATGTTGGGATAAAGTTACGGAAACTTGGGCACAGTGTGTCAACGAACCCTTGCGCAGGCGGCCCCGTGCCAAATCACGTGGTGGAGCTACTTCGCTAGGGCCCCTGATGGTTATATGACTAAGCCACTAGCTCCGATACTGCAAAGCACCGCGAGGCAACGTGCACCAAGCTGTGCCTAGAGACAACTTTCTAAACCTCAACACCGTCATCACGACCCTGAACCACCGCGATCTACTGCCAACTCACCAATCTGCTAGCATCTGAACAGGAGATACCCTCGCCTTCCGACCTCCGCCAGCAACCAACCCTCCAAAATCTGTTCTCGCGCTGCCAATTGCGCGCTGCTTGACAATGGGCGATATTGCCGTCGAGAGCCAGGCCAACCAGGTGCCGCCGCACAAGAAGGCAGCCCCTTCGATTATCTCTACAGTTGACTCCTTTGAAGGCTTACCGACGGAGGGTGGCGATGACTACGCTACACTAAAGAAGTTGCAGCGACAGCTGGAGTGAGCAAGAACCCTTGGGGATATCTGCCAAGCCCAGGACCATTCGTCCTTCGGCCGATTGCATCCTGGCACTGACAAGGGCATGCAGAAGCCAGAAGACTAAGCTGACGCGGCGTGCAGGTACATACAGTTGCAAGAGGAGTATATCAAAGATGAGCAGAGGTATTTCCTGACGACTTTCCTCCCTCGAGTCGCGGCAAGGGCGATCCGACTCATGCATGGCAGACTAACCACTCTCGAAATAGGAGTCTAAAGCGTGAGCTGGTCAGAGCCCAAGAGGAAATCAAGCGCATCCAAAGTGTGCCCTTGGTTATCGGTCAATTCATGGAAGCTATTGATCAGAAGTAAGCCAGTCTCTACTGTCCCATACCCAGAAAAGCCCAATATGGAAGCTACATACTGACCATGCTTCTCTTGTTCATCGCAGTACCGGAATCGTTCAGTCAAGTACTGGATCCAATTATGTTGTTCGCATTCTCTCGACTCTCGATCGGGAGCTGCTCAAGCCCTCATCATCCGTCGCCCTTCACCGACATTCTAACGCTCTGGTCGACATCTTGCCACCCGAGGCTGATTCGTCAATCGCTATGCTCGGCGCCGATGAGAAGCCCGACGTGACATACGCCGATGTTGGTGGTCTGGATATGCAAAAGCAAGAAATCAGAGAAGCCGTCGAGCTGCCCTTGACACACTTTGATCTTTACAAGCAGATCGGTATCGACCCTCCTCGTGGTGTGCTGTTGTATGGCCCCCCAGGAACCGGCAAGACCATGCTCGTAAAGGCCGTGGCCAATTCTACCACAGCTAGTTTCATCCGAGTCGTTGGATCCGAGTTCGTACAGAAGTACTTGGGTGAGGGTCCCAGAATGGTTCGCGATGTCTTCCGCATGGCCCGTGAAAACTCCCCCGCCATCATCTTCATCGACGAAATCGATGCTATTGCCACCAAGCGTTTCGATGCTCAGACAGGTGCGGATCGTGAGGTTCAGCGTATCCTCCTCGAGTTGCTCAACCAGATGGACGGCTTCGACCAGACCTCCAACGTCAAGGTCATCATGGCCACCAACCGTGCCGACACCCTGGACCCTGCCCTACTCCGGCCCGGTCGACTAGATCGAAAAATTGAGTTCCCCTCATTGCGTGATCGTCGCGAGCGTCGTCTCATCTTTTCCACCATTGCCAGCAAGATGTCACTCGCTCCCGAGGTTGACCTGGACAGCTTGATTGTCCGAAACGATCCCCTCTCTGGTGCCATCATCGCCGCCATCATGCAGGAAGCTGGTCTCCGTGCCGTCCGCAAGAACCGATACAACATTATTCAGAGTGACTTGGAAGACGCCTACTCTAGCCAAGTAAAGGGCACCAGTGACGACAACAAGTTTGACTTTTACAAGTAAGCTTCACACATGGCAGCTTTAGGAGTAGGAAGAGAGAGAGAGAGAGAGACCTTGCGCATTGGGAAATAAAGCTGGCTCGCTCTGGGAGGGTATGAAAAATCTGGCCCGACCTGTCGTCGGTTTTGCGATGACACCATGATGCAATGGGGCCTCAAAAATGTCACTGTAATTATTAGACCCGACCTAGCGGGAAGCAGTATTCTGACTTGCGGCTTTGCAAGACCCTTGGCGTTAATGTACTAGTACTGCCTTTCTACTTTTCCTCTATTGTCTTTTTGTGCAGTGATTTAAGTGACTTGTTCTCATCATCCCACGGAGGTGAGGCACGATGGAATACAGCTGCAGTATAGTTTCATGTAGACACGGAGTAGGAAACATTCAATGCTTGGCTAGCCAGCATGTCTGAAAAAGCAAGGTAAGCGCACGTCTATTGAGGTTTATGACCAGCCGCTAAAAACAAAAATGTAAAAAGTGAGTTCAGGGCTCTCACGGAGCGCCTCCATGGGTTGCTTCAAGCAGCCATATCTGCAAATATAGCAGATCGGTTTGCGTTCCGGCAATCCCGGTTTTGGACCTCGAAAATATTTCCTATTCTATAAATACGTCCAGGAAAACTCTACCGCCCCTGGATACCCCCTTCGCGCCTTGGGACAAGTGAAATAGAACAAAAACAAGTGACGTAAATGTCGAGTCCGAGAAATGGCAGTCACAACAAGAGCGACGAGCCTACCAGCCTTTGCCTTGCCATTACCAACCCATAAAATACAGAGGCTATTGACGAGCCGTAAACATGACTCCGACAAGCTCCGATCCAAGACAGATCGAACATTAAGCAAATTTCGCGTAGAAACCGCCACAACCTAAAGAACTCGAAGCTATTTCATTAGGTCGTAAGAGAGGAAACGTGAAAACACATTAAAATGCATGTTTTAGCTTCACCCACTTCAACCCGTTCAAATAATGCACTGAATGACCTCGAACGCCGATGCTATGCAGATAATAATGGCAAAAGGTAGGTGAGAGGACGTGTGTAAACCTGTCCATTGTTGGCGCTTCGGGAGCGTGGTGGGTGTGGGCGTAGGAAAGGGGGTTTAACAATTCAGTATGTCAGCGAGCAAGCCTTCCATGGCCCAGGAGAAAGGGAGCAGATAATATGAGGGCCGTTCTGGAAGGTTGCTTAAACCTATTAGTGCTGAAGCGGCGAGCAGTCCTCAAGCTTTTTTTTTTCAAGAGTTCAGGGCGACGCCAACTTCGAAAAGAAGTTGCACAAACTTGCCATGCAACTCAATGAAGAAGTCAGGCTGGCCGACCAGCTCAGCAAGACCGCGAGCTTTCAAAGAGGATGTTCCTGGCCCACAGCCCATGCGTCTAGTAAAGGCGCTTCCTCCGGTCAGAAAGCTGCTACTCGATCGATCAACGGCAGCAAGGGGGTCGAACGCAGATGGTTGTGGCTGTGGCTGCCCTCCTCCACTGTACATGAAGCTGCCGATTGGTGATGAATTCGTGGTTGTACGCTCGGCTTCGGCTTCTGCAAGCTGCTGTATCCATGTGGCTAAATTTCCAAAGGCCTGTGAGATCATACTAAAAGTCTTCATCGCCAGTCGCTCCTTGTGGGTGCTGAGAGCCAGGAACGCATACACTCGCTTATGACCTCGAGCATGCATATCGGGGATACGAAATATGTATGCCGTAGTATATCCAGCCAAGGCATCACCAAAAAAGATGGGCCCACCAGTAGCTGCTGAGCCAGGGCTTTGTGTTGTGACAAAAGAAGGTGTGGAGCTGAGTTGCGGGGATGATGTCGGATTCGAGGTTGAGGGCGGCCGCGGTAGAGTCTCAAAAGACAAGGCTCTTAGGCAGGATGAACGGATCAAAGAAAAAGAGTCAGGCAGAATCGGTTCATGAGCTGACGTATAATTGACGTAGTGAAAGTGATATGGGGATCGTTCGGATGATGTCGACGTGCTAGAACAGGAAGTGTTTCGAGAGCTGCTAGTCGTCGGAGCTTTCCTCCGAGATCGCACTCGATGAGTAGGCTCTCGGTCACCGTCCGTGTCGCTCGATGTTTGCGAGTTGGGTGGAGATGCTTGCCCTGCAGTCCCAAATACTCGTTCAACGGGAGCCTTTGTTCGAAGTGTAGGGGCGTGTGCTCTAGTTGCATAATCTTCCGTCGCAGAGCCAGCAGTTTGCCGTCGTGGTAGCGTCATTGCGCAATTGTCGCACGGGCCTTGCTTTTTGGTGACGGTATCATCATATGTTCGCCTGAAGCTGGAATCCCGGCGTGGCTGCTGAAAGACTGGGCGTGGGCTTTCCGGCGGCGTCTCGAGGGCGGATGAAGAAGCTGTAGCGTTGTTGTTGCTGCAACCGGCAGAACGGCGCAACGCAGCTCGTTGTGCACTGGCATGCTGCTCTGATGCTGGCACCGAACCACTTGGACCAAGACTCAGATCTCGCAGCGCATCATTCAGGGCGACCGAGGACTGGGGTTGTGGTGGTGCGGATGTAGGGCCGCTGGATCTTGTTCGCCTATCTGACTTCGGCTTGGAAAAGGTTGCGCTGTTGGATGCATCAGGTTCTTCAAAACATACAGAACACGGAGTTCTCAAGCCCTCTGTGACCATCAAAGGGGTTGGCCCATGAATGTCACAATAGTGAGCTAGGCATAACTTCAATTCGGTAGTTAGCTTAGTGCCAATGGCTATCATGTTGAATTATGAAGCGAAAGCGGTGCATCACTTCTCGAGGGTTTCAGGCAACGAAAGGCAACGTGACGGGTGTTTGGGGTAAGGAGAAAGCGAGGCAGATTGACAAGACAAGAAGAACATGTAGGTTTTAGTGTCCCGAATTGCTCGCGAGAATACATTACAACACCAAGAGCCGCTTCGTGCTGTCGCATGTCTGACTTTAAACATGGCAGGTGACCTGAAGTGCAGCCGGGCTCCCGAAGGCTCGTCTTGCGCTTTGGCAGCGCTTCGCAATTGGTGATTTATAATGCCAGGAAGTTCGCATAAGAAACAAGGAATCTAGCATACGCCTGGTTCAACAACAGAGGCGGTGAGCGAAGATGGTGTGAGAGCGACATATCGGAGCCAGCGGCGCGGGACACCAGCATAAGCGGGAGCTACGTGACATCCAAAGACACGACGACACTGGTCGCAAGAGAAAACAAAGTGAGGGGTGATTGGGACAACAACCATATGCAAGTTGGATGCAAGCGGACATTAGGTGTGGCGCCTTGCAGGACATCCATGCAGTGTGGTGCCTTCTTCTCGGTGGCTTGTTGGAAACTTACAATGTAGGTCATGACGCATCCAGTGATTAGAGTTTATTTTATCGTCAAGGCGTAATAGTTCAGTGTGGGATCTCGGTCAAGTGTTGAGCGGTGTTTAGGCGTCGATGACAACAACAAAATGATGCACAAGTACTCCGTACGGGCTGAAGTGCTAAGTAAGTCGCGATGGACGACTCTTGATGTAAATGATGAAACGCAGGTGGCGATGTAGTTGGTAAGCAGCCCCAGCACGTACAGCTACTAGGACAATGAGGCGGCGGGTTGAGTAGATATCCTAGTTGCGATACGTTGTGCGCCGTGCTATGGTCCCAGAAGACGGATGCCCGATGCAGTGCAGGTGGCCGCGTGCTTTTTGCTGACGGTCGTTGTGTGGCGGCGCTGGATGCTTTTGAGTCGTAGCGTCGACGCTGTCGCTGGAACGAAACAACCCAGCCCGAGGTGCAACGGCAGCTGGTCTGTTCAGAAGACAGACAGCGCAACACTGTTGGTCAGATAATGGCGATGATCCCCATGAGCGGGACGAGAACGCGATGCCCCCAATCTTGGATGTTTTGGATGGAGGAAGAGAATGGAGAGGTTGTGAGAAAATTGGGCAGAGCGGGTGTTACGGAAAACAAAGTTTCGCGCGCGAAGCAGGAGCGATCTAGAGCCAGGCGGGTCGTGGCTTCCGGTCTAAGCTGTGTCGAGATGGCTACCCTCTTTCTCTTTCTCTCCCAAGGATGAAGAGAAGCATCACCAGCGCCTTCAACAGTTGACGACAATTCGCTGCTTCCGAACACGAAAACAATACACGAATGGATGAATGAATGAATGAATGAAGGAAAAGCACGGCTCGCGTGTTTTGCAAGCTCAATGGGTTGAATCCAGGTCGACCGGGATGGGCGTCAAACAAGAGAAAGCGGAAGCAGCCTGTACACCAACAAGAGATTGAGCCAGAGCGGGCTGTCCAGTTCTTGATATCTTCCCACAAATCACGGAGACGCTGTTACCAACTATTTACCTCGCGAAGCCAAGGACTCCAACAGGCCTTCTAGAACAAAACCAGTAGCCAGTGACAGGCCCATGCTGGTGCGAAACAAGTAAAACGGCGGATCTTGACCTAGGGACGACTGGCACAGTTCCAATTGGTCTCCAGGACGGGTCTTGTACGGACTGGGAATGGCCTGGTTACTGTACTGTGGAGGTATTATGTCGAGACAACGGCTTCATTGAATCAGGAACCCCCTCCTCCCCCCGGCAGCATTTCTTCCGAAGGAGGGGCGGCACGTTCCTGGGGGACGCAGAGACAACTAGGAGACACTGGGCAAGCAGGACAGCATGATGATTCTCGTCTCATGGCTTTGTTGTTCGTTGCTTAAATGCGTACGCAAATCTTGGCAGAACTAAAGAACAGTGCTTGGCTCCTGGAAGAAAAGGGGGTCTACTCCGTACGGAGTACGACTCTACGGAAAACGGTCCACTCCATGTGGCTTTCACAAGTTCCCACATCCGGGAACTGCCGGCCCAGATGGAAAGAGCATGGCCATTAATCCGTACGGATTAGTTCTCGGGGATCTTTTGTGCTGACAAAATGAAAAAGATCATTTGTGAGCAAAATTGACGAATACCCACACGGATCGAAACTCGATGCCTTTCCCAGAGACGGTCCGCAGTCTCAATCGAAGCCGTCGCAAGCTTTAACGTTCTTGGTCAGTATGCCGGAGATTGTACCGAGTGTACATCAATACAGTAATATTACGGATCCGTACAGACGACTCAACCATCCATGTTCCGACAGGACCACAGCGGAAAGCGGGAAGCGACCAACAGGACAGTGGCAGTTGCATTCGGACACGCCGAGTGCTCCAATTTTGCGGGACTTGTTGTTTGTTGGTGATACAACAATAAGATTGCTGCACATCAGCCGCTCTACATTATATTGCGGAGTAGTGATGATCAATTGAGCAGCCCGAATTAATAACGCTCGGAGGGATATCACATGCCTCTCCAGGGAATTTGCCTCCCACATTCAGGCGCACTACATACATACATTACACCCACTGTACCTGTGCTTGCCCCTGCAACCCACCGCGGAAGGCAAGATGGCTCAGCCGGATGGGTAGGGATTGGCACATGGACTCCAGGTTTTGTGGTACTGCAATTGAATCATCTTGGCCACGTGGACTCGTGCATTACCTGGGTCATCTCCGTCATTGTGCCGATATGGAGAATCACAGGCAAGTAACATTCATAAAATGCTGCACAGAAACGACATAGCGCGGCGCTGCAGGCTTAGGAAAACCTACGCATGGGTTACAGCACGGATCAGGAGCCAGATGAGAAAGGTGCATGTATTATTGGCCAGCGCACAGGACATTGGGAGCAGCTTCTGCGTATTATTTGTCTTGCCCGTTGGGCACTGGCTGGCACCTTGAGATGGATCTTACTAGTCTTGGACCCCAGTCTTGGACCCCAGTCTTGGACCCCACGACCGGTGAGAGGAAGATGCCTGTTGTTGGGCTGACTACCTGACTTGTGCGAGGCACGGAGCACTCCGTCAAGCTGATTCTATAGCATCAGCCCATGTAAAAAAAAGACTGAGACAGGCTCTTTCATCGCGGGCGAAGCAAGCGTCCACGACTGGCGGAGGATCACGGATACGGTGACGATACCCAAGCTGACGTTGCATGCAAATGCAGCTGCATAACAATTAAGGACTGGGACTTATGCCACGGCCATTACTTGCGTGACCTGGATGTCAACAATTCAAGATGCACAGCACGTATATATGTATGTATGTATATATGCACTTCGTATACGGCAAACACGGCGTTCCCTTCGAGCTTGTATGAGCCTGGGTTTGCATGATACCGCCGTCGTCCGAACAGCCTGAACACGATACCTGGGTCATTAGTTCAGACGAGCGAAAAGGGAACACAGCAGACGTCACTAATGAAACAAGAGCCTCACAGCGTGCCCGAGAGAATTGGCCACGCGTCCGCCCGGAGAGACCGGATGCGAGTGAACACGATAACATAATAGACATTTCATGAGCACGGAGTATTAATACTGGCAATGTCGAAGCAGTCGAAGCATGGCAGGCAGAGGTCGCCACCCTCCCCCAGCCGAGTCAGGAAGCAATATGTACGCTTTCGCAAGTAATATGTAGAGTAGCACCGTGGCACCCCTGGGCCCTCATAACCGACAGACTGGACAACGAGTCCCAACTGGGGCCTCCGGCTAAACAGGCATCACCGTTTGTTTATCCAAATGATCCACAACCGTGGGGAAAAGGCGGGAAAATGCTCCCAACGAGCGGATTTAGCCTTTGAGCAGACTGGTTAGGCCGCCGATGTCGGGCGGCAGTATCCAAGAATCTTTGCGGTTTTTCTTTTGCCGCTTCCACCCCTACCCCTGTCTTGTCTTTGTCTTTCTTTTCTTGCTTTTTGTGAGACCGAGTACTACATATCGTTGAGTGGTCAGGTAATATCTAGTAATATTCATATCGCCATGCAAAGAAAGCCGATCCCACCAGCGTCCCCCCCCCCCCGGGTGCATTCTGTTATTACCATGTGTCCCAGCCCGTCGCCGCTCATTATCTGATCTCGGGTTGATCTCGGGTCGATCTCGGGTCGATTCCGGGTCGCCCCAGGACTGGACTCACCCTGCCTCGGGACAAGCGTGTATAGAAGGAACCGCTGTAAACAACAACTCCCCATGAAGGGGTCGGGAACGGGTGATGGGATGACCAATTCGGTCAATTCTGGTCGCCAGGAGAGTTGAGCAATCTTGGAAATTGGCATACATGCAGATTAAAAGCTCATTCATGGAGGACTTGGGTTTACGACAATGATAGTATGTACTCCGTATGCTAAGCACCGTCAACAATGCCATTGCTCTCCAAGTCCAGCAGCATCAATCACCCCGGGGCAAGTCTTTTTCTCGCGCACGTGAACCAGAAATCAAGCACCTCGTCATTCCGCATTTTTCTCCTTCGACCCTTTCACCACCACCTTTCCCCGCGCAGACATTCTCAACCGCCTCAGCAACCATCTCTCCCGAAAGAACTGTCTTTGTCGAGTTCTCAAATGCCTCAGCAACTATCTCTCCCGGAACAACTGTCTTTGTAGAGCCATAATACCATGCGTATTCGATCGCTTCGACCTCCATGGGCCGAACGGAACTCATCCCTGCTTCGTCACCACACAGGCCATGTGCAGCCTTGCCGATACCATCATGGCTGGCAACTACAAACCTTTTCAGACCAATGTTGCGAGATCCATTGCTGCACAGCTCGCCATGGCTATGGCGTTCATGCACAGAGGGGGTTTTGTTCACGGCGATAAGTTGATTCAACTAAACCAAACCGTGCTTGCTTGCTTGCATGAGAAAAAAAGCTTCGTGCTGATCCCATCTAGATCTTCACTTTGGAAACATCCTCCTCCAACTGTCGGCAGGCATGATAGATGACTTGACAGATCAGCAGCTCTACGATCGGTACGACCCTCCGGAGCCTGAGCCTGTCGTGCGCGAGGACGGACAGCCCATCATCCCCTCGCAGGGTGTCCCCTCACACGTGTATGCCCCCATCTGGATGGGAAAACCAAACAATGACATCTCACTCGCTGAATCAAAGCTTCTCCTCGCCGACTTCGGAACAGCTTTCTGTCCAGATGAGGAGCCGAGACTCAGCTCATACACCCCTCTCGAAATCAGACCGCCTGAAGCTAGGTTCGAGCCCACGAAGCCAATTGACCTTCGCATCGGATGTTTGGAGTCTCGGCTGCATGATATGGGCGATCCTCGGCATGAAACCGCTACTCGGTGCATGGCTTTTCGGGCCAGACAGCGCCGCTGCAGCTCAAATCGACGCGCTTGGACCTATGCCAGATACTTGGTGGGAGAGGTGGGAATCGAAAACGAAGAGAGAGTCGTTTGATGGGAACGGGGTACCGAAGCCAGGTAGAGGGGTGTGGACGTTGGAACGGCGGTTCCAAGACAGCATACAGCAACCGCGGATAGAGGGTGGTATGGAGCCGATAGCTGAAGACGAGAGGGAAGCCATATTTGAGATGATTAGGGGCATGCTGAAGTTCAGTCCGTGCCATCGCATGAGTGCTCGGCACGTCTTGGAGACGAACTGGATGAGGAAATGGGCCATCCCCGAGGTCGAGAAGTCGTGGGAGACGAAAGGCCCTCTTCTCTGAGAAGTCCCGACCTCCCTCCACCTGACGGTGCACTTTGGGCTTGCCGTTGTCGCATAGGATCTGGAAATTTACCAGAATAATATTACCATCTCTGTACTAGTGAGTGTGATTCATTCTTCGTCCACGTGTGGGATGGACGAAAAAGATGGGAATCTCATCTTTGCAGCTGCAGATACTGTTCAAAAAGAATTCATCTGCCAACTTTCTGTGGGCTATAGTGTATATATATATATATATAAATGTAATGTACAGATTCTCTACGATCCGTGCAATGATGTGTCTACTTGTCACATTATGCTGCCACGCGCTGTTCCCGTGATGCTGTACATACCGATGAGTTATGGAATACGTCTCATAATCTGCTTCGTTTTCTCGATTCGTCCGTCACAGCACCGAGTCTTGAATGAGTTGAGCGCCGTTTTCTCAGCGGAATGGCTCTTGGACTTGGACTTGGACTTGGCTCTGGGCTACCGTCGGAGCATGACGCGCGTGTCCTTGCATCCGAGCTTGACGACGTTGACATTTTCGAAGGAATGTTGGGAGGCTCGCTATGCGTACTGCTGTTCACGATATCAGCATGCTTCTCTTGAACAACCCTCTTCATCACGTGTGTTTCCGTCCCCCAGTGACTGTCTACCCAAGCCTCGCGGACAGCAACACCCAGGGCGAGGGCCACTTGTCTCGCCACGCTGTTGCCCACGATTCTATATTGATTCGAGGGATTGCCGAAAAGAACTTCTTCATCTGGGAACCCCTGGGCGCGTCGCGCCTCCATGACTGAAATGGTTCTGTCTTCACTCCAGTGCAGCTGACGCCCGTTTTTACGATCAGCGGGATTCGACCGCGTCACTATCGTCTCCATCAGTCGGTGCGGGAACATTCTTCCATACGAGCTCCATTTTTTGCGCACCGTGCTGCTCAAATTTGCAGTGGCGTCTTCTCGGTTTCTTTTGAAACACAACAACTGCGAGGGTGTCAAAATTGTCAGGCTCGCTTTGAGGAAATTCATGCCCCATGGCTGTTTTGGAATCAGCGAGATTCGCGATCGGTTCAACCTGGTGAGACCAAAAGCCAGCCTGTGGTCTGGAAACTCGATACAGGTGTCTGTTTGGCCGTCGTATATCTTGGGCAAATCACGGGTTGCCTGCAACGCGGACACGAACGGAAAAGGGGTTGCTGCTGGAGGATTTCTCTCCACAAAGGCTTCCCCAGTGGATAATCGACCAAGTTTCTGCGTTTGTGTGTTCGGGGGGTCTGAATGGGTCTGCTGCGGTCTGCGGGGGAGTTTGCATCCCGGCGCCGCAATCACGAGGAAAACTCTGGTTCTCCTCTGGGTCGCGCCGCATGATGAAGCATCAAGGAGAATCATTTGAGCCTGGTATCCCATCCCGACGACTGCGCATAGTAGCTGGCTAAAGACATCTTGATCTCGGTTTGTCTTGGTGTGCATTATGCCGGGGACGTTCTCTAGTACACCGAATTTGGGTCGGTATAAGTCGATGAAAGATGCAAATGCTGCTATAAGTGACTGATTCTTCCGCTGCTTGTTTGTAGTCTTGTCATTGGTGAGAACGGAAAACCCAGGACAAGGGCTGCCGCCAGATACAAAGTCAACCATGCCGATCGGTGGCACGGACCTTGAGAAACGACCATCCATGGCTTGTTGGAGAAGATCATCGATGGATCCAAGAAATGGACTGATGAGCTCCGGGTGATTTGAATTGGCCATGTACGTATGGATGGCTTTGGTATCAATATCGTTAGCCCAGCTCATCTGAATCGCACCACCTTCTTCGAGCCCGCGACCAAAATTTCCTCCCCCGCAAAAGAGATCTAGACCTCGAAGCTGTGGGATACTCACGGCAGGGTCAAAGCCTTGCTGGAATGTTGATGGAAGCGCTCGAATAGCTCTATATGAGAGGGTATCACCTCGACCAATAACCTGTTCGTGAGTCATGTAAAAGAAAGACCCGACACCGTCTCTGTCATACGGGGTAGGAATCGGTGCATTAGGTTTGAAAACGCGTACATGGCACTTGCCGAGTATTCGACGGCTAGAGCATGTGACAAATCGGCTGCTGTAGACCAGTTCGTTGGGGCGAGCGGCAGGAGCAGCTGGATCTACCTCTCTGCGCCTGAAGAGTTTTCGAAAACGATATGCCGCAGGCCTGCTATCTAATACACCTACCAGCTCGCAGGGTTCAGATCTTGCTCCACCAATATGCACCAGATATGTTTCGCCCAGTTTGTGTCCATCATCCCTCTCTTCTTTTGTTGACGTGTGTGGACAATGTAGATCGTGCTCCTTCAGAGCCAATCATTGTCTGTCTTGGCTTATATAAAGCTGGCGGCAAAAGAACTCGGAAGCTGTCGTTGAGTTTCCTCCAAATTCAACTTCATGAACGTCAAGGACTTCATGAGTGTGGATTTTATGCTTCTCGAGGCATGAGCAGTGGTCGGAGAGGAATATTTCATTGGCCCAGGGGTATTTCATCACACCGCAGCTCGTGTCTACAGGGCGATAGTACCACAGGACCTCTAACTCTGTGTGTTGGCCTTTAACTTGAACCTTTTGGACCAAGCCAAACCAGCGATCAACATCCGTGAAGCCGTTGGATACTTCACGTTTCCACATTGATCCCGAGTTCTCGGAATCCCGTCTCGTGGAGATTGTGTCCCCAGGCTTAATACTTCTTAAGGCTGATGTATTGAGAATGGGCCGAACTGTGGCTGATGTTGTTGAACACGGGGCGCGCTCTAGATGGCTATCAAGAATGATACGATCTCTGAGTGTCTGCGACTTTACACTTATCGTACTGGCTTGCAGTTGATCACCAAAAGGAAGATGGGAGAAGAGCTGATGAATATAGTCGGTGACGATTGTTTTGTTCCGTGTAGGCGCAAAGCAAGCATTTTTAATCAACGGTTGCTTTGGATACATGGCAAATTCTAGGACTTCGTCCCAAATTGTGTGAAAATATGCCTCTTTTTGACCGAGCACTGAAAAGGCTTCTTTGTAGATGAAGGTAATGTTTGCGACTACTGACGTACGGAAGTCGCCCGATGGATGTTTGGCGAGCCAATTCGCAAATTCTACTGAGCTGCTATGGAGGGTGAGAAGCCAAGCTCTGAACTCTTTTCGAAAATGATGAATAGACACTTTAATATCTTTTTCTGCCATGATTAACATGAAGTCGATAACGTGCTTGGCTAAATCAGCGACCCATGTGAAAGGCTTAAAAAATCGCTTGTATTCCTCGGCAGGTGTTTCCAGCTTATAGAAGACGTCGCTTCCTCTGCACAGTTCGGATTGTATCCAAATCTGATTTCGGACGCTGTGTGAATTGAGACAGCCATAGTTTCCTATGGGGACAGTGCTTATGGGAACACGTCTGATAAATAGCCTGGTGTCATCAACGGTAATAATTCCGTCGAAAAAGTATCCCGAGTGCCTCGTTTTTGTGTCTAAATGATGCAAGCATCGCATCTCACATGGATATTCTGGCGTGTCGTAGTAAATAGCGAAATCGTTGAGACTGAGCTCGATGAAGTCTAAACTTGTCGGCATTTGTGCATTTTCTACTACTTGCTGAATGATCTGTAACGCTTCGTCTTCCGTTTTTGGGGGCGCGCTTGGTGTGAAGGGCACGTAATAAGATCGGGGCGACGTCAAACAAGAGTCTAGGATATCAACACTTAGGTTGGCCTTTGAGGCGTCCCGTATATTCGCTTCCGCATCGGAAAATTCCTCGAGTGTAACAGATAAACTCTGGGCCCGATCAGCTAGGCAAACTGCAAACATTATAAGATGTAGAGAAACGGATTCAGAAAAAGAGCGGTGTGGTCTTGAAGTCCAGAAATCGAATGCACGAAAGCCGCAATAATGGATCATAGTGAGGCGACAAAAAAAGTGAAGCCGGGTAGATTCTCGAGTTCCCTTCTCTTGTTGCCTTATGAGCAAGCGGAGCTCGTTTGCCTGATTGTCAATGGGCCCAAGCTGGCAAAACAAACTTTTGGATTCTTTCCCGCAATTTTGGCGGCTGCACATAGTCGCTAATCCGAAAACTATAGTCGCCCTCCCATCCTGTAATTGTGCCGATCATCATGGCGCCGGTTCAGGTTGTCAGGTTGCAGGATGAAGAACGTTGCTCCATTTTGCAAGTACGTCTGCGTCTGGTACGCAATTTCTTTGCCAGAATATTGTAAATTGTTCATTGGAAAGGGGGGAAAGTATGAGAGAGCTAGCTCTTTAAAAAGATTGGCATAACATGGTGTTCCAGCCAGAGTTTGTCAACATATGGACACTTGGCTCTAAAATTCGAAAACTCCAGACTTGTTGAGGCATGCAACGTGCCGGAATGGCTGAAAGGAATAGATCTCGCTTGGCAGACCCAGGCTGGGGCCAGGAAGGGACCTCGTCACCTGGGTCATCAGACTCATCACAGCTGCGCCATCCGACCAGAAATGGGGGTATTATCGGGCCTGCAACCCTACTAACTTCAGTACACCGAATGGCGCAATCCATCTCTACGTGAACCTCCCGAATCCACATTGATTTCCTTTGAATCCGCTCGGCCAGGTTGGCCCTGCATGGTCCGCATGGCCAATTGCGATATCCAATACATGGAGCTGTCGAAGTGGCGATTCATCGTTGGCAATGAAGTCGAATAGCCTCTCCAAGTCCTGCAAATCCCCTTGAGAGATATTACTAGTTTTTTCACGAGCCGGAGCAAAGTTTGCCCCGGCTCGTGGATCACACCCTTAGGATTACTGGCAATACCCAGCCAGTGTGATGATGAACTGATGTGGGAATAAGCTTCTGCAGGTGTAAGTGTCAGGAAGAGCTCCCTGAAGCATTGGATATGTGGGCACAGATCGCGCATTAACTAGGATAAAACCCGTTATAAGACATTAGTAGAGATAAATATATTAGAAGTACCTTTATAGACTAGTTATTTCTATAGCATACTATATACCTTTTAGGTATAAAAGTTAGCTACTATTTATACCTCTAATTAATTAAATTAAATACTTTTTATTATCTATTTATACCCTTACCTAATAGTTATAAGCCTAGGTAGCTTTTATTACTAAATTTATTATTATCTTTAAAGTTATTAGCTTTATTAGATTAATTTAATTAATACTTACTAATATTATAAGATAAATACCCTTATTATATTAATTAATATATCCTATGCTTCCCTTATATAGTATATTCCCCTTTAATATATCTAAAGAAACCCTAAATATAGTATTATTATTAGAGAAAGACTAGACTAAGTAGTATATATAGATTAAGAATTATATAGAATCTTATAGGGTCTAGAAGTATATTAATCTAAATAAGAATAAATTACTTAAAGAACTTATAATACTTATATACCTATAGAGAGATTAGAGACTAGAGATTATAAAGAATAACCCTAATACTTTAAGGATTAGAAGCTTACTTATAAAAATATAAAGAACTAATTTAATTTTAAATATAAAGAGCTTTAATTTAAGCTTATAAAGTATTAAGATCTAGTAAAATAAATACTAAAGATTAGGGAATATATTTATAAGACCCTTTTAAAGAATATTTAAGATTCCCTTAACTTTAATACTAAGGTTAAGAAAAAGGAGTCTATTTAATATTATACCTAAAGAATACTCTTACTTCTTTATAAGTAATATAAGCTAAATATAAAGAAAATACTTATTTTTATAAAGAACTATTTAATTAATTAT